>LFLW010100215.1:458-15267 GCA_001262575.1 Conus tribblei | reverse complement strand
TTCTGATTTCTTTTTTAGTCAGGTGTACCACTGGCAAAAAGTTTAGGGACATTGAGAAAGACATCTTAACAAAAAGCAGTGCTGTCTGTTTCAATACATACTGATGCAGAGTGAAATATTCAGCTAGAAATTTATTCAGGAATGGGACAAATTTAGTCAGCTGGACATGAGCAATGATCTTTTAACCTTCAATGGATCATTCACACACTCAAACAATCAGCGTTGATTGTGACAACCTTTCTTGCCCTGGGATTGACCCTTTGGAGTCCAATCAGTGACTGTAAAGTGTCCCGCTGGATGGTCAGTGTCAGCACGATTCTTTGTGTCTGCTGTTTTAGACACACTTGTCTCTAAATGTGACCACTGTGAATGTCACGATATTCAACTGAATGCATGTCTGCAAAGCAGTGAGGTTTTCTTTTTTCTTTGGCAGGCCTGAGGGCTTGTCTTAAGCACATTTAAAGCCTTATCTTTGAATGCAAGTTCATTTGCTTGGCAAGGCAAATAAAACAGGCTTGTGCAAATGAATTTTAACCAGAAGTACTTTTACATAACATACCTTTATGGTGCATGTATCATCAAATTTTAAGCAGGAGTACTTTTATACAGCACATCTTTATGATTTTAGGTATCATCAAAGAATTGGCTGCAGACCTTTTTAAACACACACACAGTGATTGGCATCGATGTCCTCATTAGAGGATCATGTTACGTTGATGATGCCAAGACAGGTCAAACCTGGCAGATTGTTTTTTGGCATCATACACCGAGTCATGTCCGACTTGGTGCGGTATGTTTGCTCTGCTGATGAAAATGTGTTCAGCGCTGTACTACAAACCTACACATGCTTTTAGGCAAGTTCATGGTTTTTCTCTGTTTGCCAGTTGTACACGCCAGCTTACTGCCGTGGGATTTGACCTTCTGACCAAAATGGAAACATTCCCTATCTAGCGTGACTGTTGGTTCTACCCAGTCACTAATGATACCCAAATCTTTTCAATCCTGAGGAGGCGTTTGCATTGGACAGTACACCACACATCCCTCTTTGTTGCATACTGTCAACAGTGGTAGGAAAGAAAGGGGGACATGCAGAAAATCAATTAAATGACTTTTTTTTTCAGATATTGTGCCATAAACATTCAAGGCAGAAGAAGCTTTTTCTTTATAAATGTGTATGAATGGGGGGTGGAGGAAAGAGATGTAGGTGGGGTAAGGGTGAACGGATGGAAAAAGAATGGAAAGGACAAATGGAGAGATTTTTCATGTAAGGAGAGCCATTTCATACATACTGTGCAAATCTTTAATTTCTCTCCCCTTTAGAGTGAGTGTCATTTCTCTTTTATTGTTCAGTCCGAAGCTCAGAGCTCAAGTTTAATGAAATGATTGAATACTTAATATCTTTGTAAAGTGAGCATTTTCTGGCTGGTGAAATAATACTTGTAATGGATGAGTTTAGGAATCCTGTATCAGATGAAGCCAAGTACAGTTTTCGTAGCAACTATTTTTTGTTTTGTTTTGTTTTTGCGGTGCATTTTCACTTTTCCGATGTGCATGTTTATTGTGGTTAAGTGATGATTTAATGGGATGAATGTAAGTGTTTGAAATAAAGCCGGTGAGTTTAGTGCTGTGGTTGGCATCACTGATGGCAGGCTGGGAGATCATGGGTTCAATTCTCATTAGAGCCATTTATTTGTGTGGTTCTTCCCACACCCATGTGCCCTCAACCTCCTGACCAGCCCCCGCTCTGAGTTGAGTTGGTACTGGGGCGCCGCTGGGAAGACTGGAGCCATACAGCTGGGTCTCCGGCAGGTTGCCTCATGATGACATGGTGCTGATCTTTCCCTTTGGATGGCTAGTGCTGGAGCGGCTATTGGACAAACCAGGATGTTGTGAACAGAGAGTGGGAATGAGAGGCGTGCAGTAATGCCACTGAAGTTGCACTCAAGGTTAGACAGCTAAAGAAAAGAACGAAGAAATGATAGTAAATCAATATTTTGAAGTAAAGGAAATGAATTTTTTTTTTAACTTTCAGGTAGATTTGGTTTTTTTTTACATGTGTGTACCTAAACTTCTTTTCTTTGTTGTGTTTAACGTTTTTGTGTTTGCAGAAAAGGTCCTACCATCATTTGATCAGCAGTGTTATGATTAGCAGATCTGCTGATTGGCCGGATAGTGTAAAACATTTTTATGGTGCAAAGAGTGATTTTGGAAGTGTGATACGTTTGGGTTTGTGTGTGTGAATGTGTGTGTTTGTGTGTGTGTGTGTGCGTGCGCGTGTGTGCGTGCGCGTCAGATTTGATTTTAATGCCACCATTGAAAGTGTTTGTCAGAGAGATTATCATAAGATTCATGTGCATGACAGACATATGCTGAGTGATGTTGGGTTCTGCAATTCCAATTATACTGGATCTGTGTTACCAGGACTGCAGTAGGTGAAGCTGAGTCCTACACTTCTGTTTCTCTCTGTATCGTAACTCGTTGTGGATTATGTTAAAGAGCATGAAGACTTAACCAAAGAGTATTAACAATCAGCATGCTGGGTGGATGACTGACTGTGGCGTTATCGATGTTTGAGTTGAACTTGTGTCCTGTGAGAGGGTGATGGAGATTTTCACTGAAAGTAGAAGTGTGCTTAGTGATACACTGGAGTACCATTGGCCACTGCTACTTGGTAACGCATGTGAAAAGCAATGGTGAATGTTCGGTGAAGGTGGTGATTGCTGGCAAGGGACTACTAGCTAGCAGTGAAGAGTTGGTGTGCCCGAATAGCTAGTGTGTGCTGTAAATGACTGATGCTTCTGCTGGTGGTTACTATGGTGAATAGTCATGATGGTGGTTCGTGACATTTACAGACATATCAAGAAAAGTATATAAGGAAGGCCAATAGAATAGCTAGTCTCAACTAGAAAGCATTACCTGTTTTGAATATATGCTTTCAAAGGTGTATAAAACTCGGAAACTAATGCTCTGTTTCTGTCTGTATGTCTGTCACTACTTTTAATTTAGTCTGTCATGGAAAGATGTTTCACAGCCTTTGTATTTTGTTTAACAAGTAGATTCATTTGAACAGGATTTTATATATCAAAGTTCTTGTTTATCTAATGCATTGTGTATTCTATTTTTAAAAGAGAATGTACTTTTAGCTGTATTCACAATTTAGTACATGAATAGAATTGAATCAACATTGCAACTTTTAAAAGTATGTACGTTTAGCTGTATTCAGAATTTAGTGTGTGAACAGAGTTGAATCAACAGTGCATCACGTGTATTTTACAAAACTTTCAGTCAACGCACAGTGAATGATTATAATAGATGTGGTATGATAGATGTGGTATATCAATGACATGGATCACATTTTATTAAGAAGGCTGTATGATCGATAGAAGCTTGGGACTGTATCAGTTATATAGTTCTTTTTGGAAAATTCATCAAGTTCATTGTTGTTCAGGTGGATCACCAAGTGTCAGATTGTTTTGGCAGGCATAACGCTTGATCTCGAGCAGTGACAAGTGACATGCCTGTCATGATTCACTGTCGCAAGAACTTGGCTTCATCCCAGTCACTTCCATTTATCAGAAGTACATGGAGTGAATCTTTTCCATGTTCCCTTTCCATGTTGCATTCTTGGAACATATGCTCTTGTGCACATGCACGCATGCGCGCACTCACACACACACACACACACGCGCACACACACACACACATGCATACATACATGCACACAANCACACACACACACACGCACACACACACACACATGCATACATACATGCACACAAACACATATACTGAAGAAAAAGAAGTGAAACTGAAGAATTACGAACATGCCCTTACACACTCGCTCCCTCTCTCACTACTGAGAAGATTATTATTTTGCTAGCAGGTGAATGTGAAAGACTTACCAATCTGTCGAGGCCTGAGACAATTGAATCATGTTGACATATAAAGTTAGAAGTCTTGCATAGCTCTGTGAAATACATACCAAATAACAGAAAAGCTTTAAAAGAGTCATTTCCCTCACAATGACATTTTTCTGTGTTTTTTTTCATTTTGACTGAAGGTAGACGTTCAGCAAATGAACAGTGTGAGGACTGATTGAGTGTTCACAGGCATGAGGGTGGTTTTGGGGGAATCCAATGTGTCTGTTGGTGCTGACAGTGAGAGGAACTTGTGATAGAGGTGACAGCTTAGGTATGGTTGATGATGTGCACAGAAAGCAAGGTTTGGTTTGCATTTTTAGTTTGATAATAAAGCTCTCAAAACGATGTTTGACAGAGTGGTGCGACTCTGTGTGTGTCTGTGGTTGGTCGAGAGAGTGTATGACCGCGATAATGGATTAGTACTGGAATTTTTAGGCAAGATAGTTTTTCATGTTCTTTGGTTGGAGTTCTGAGGCTTGAGATTGCCGAAATGTTTTTTTTTTCATGCGACTTCTGAAAAATCCCACCGGTGAGGTAGCCACATTCCAATGTGAAGATGCCATAAAACCAGTGTGCATGTGTTGTATTTTGTGTGTGTATGTGAGAGGTCCATCCTACCGCACAAGTTGATGTACTATCTTATCTGCCAAAAGAAAAAAAAAAATGCCAATGGGATTGAACATGTGTGCATTGGTGGGATTTAAAAAAAAAAGAAAAGAATTTTTTTTTTTTATTTTTTTTTTTTAATCAAAGCCATCACACACAGGACCTCAACCTAAAGTCTCAATCAAAAGATTTGGAGGAGGTGAGGATTCTGCACAGATTTGATTTTGAAGAGAAAATAAACCTGGTTGCTTGAAGTGGGGATTGAACCAAGGACCCAAGAGTCAAGAGAACAAAGCTTTATCCACTTGGCCAACCAGGCCAGGCTAAGCAATCTTGAGGAAGGAATACAGCAACTCAAAGACCCATTGAGTGCAGAGATGCCGTTTCCATCGGCAACAAGGACAATGTGATTGGTGAGAGCAACATCCTGTTAGCCCTGAGCTCTTAAGAATAAGTTATTCCAAATCAGTCTCTGTGACAGAACAAGGCAGAGCAAATACACAGTGGAAGGCATTCTCTGTACTGATGCAGCTCTTGCATCAGAAATAGAGCATGCTCTGTCATAAAGTTTGTTGCAGTCTTTCACAACGACTAAGACCTTGATCCCTGACCCCCTCGGTGCAACTCTAGGGATGAGAGGAATAAATTGAAAGGGAATGGCTTTACTTTGCATATTTTTTTTATACATTTGAAAATTATGTTGGAAAAAAAAAGATGTTGCACATATATGAAATTATTTAAAAAAAAAAAGACTTTGCACATCTATAATCCCTTTTTTATTTCCCTTTCTTTTGTCTTTCTTTTGTACCTGTTGTTGATAAATTGGATATATCCCTTTTACACTCTTAACTGTAAACTGACATGCTTGTAGAACCACATAATTGCTTGTAGAAGCACATAATTAAACACAGAAATACTAACAGTTGTGCCATAAACTAGATCACACTCATGCATGTGTGCACTGTCATCTGAATTTCATTTCATGAGAGTCATCACTACCTGTAAACTAATCTATATCTGTAATGCTGCAACTGCTAAACCATGAGGCTACAATGATCAGCAGTGACAGTTAAACAGGCACTCATCGCATCATTTCTATCAAGAGATATACCCCAATCCACACAGTTGTGTAAATATGTATGTGTGTGAGTGCATGTGAAAGAATAAATGAGTGCTCAGTCTCTCTATCATTCAGCCCATTTCTCAACAGACTCCATGTCTTTAGAAATGTTCAAAGGAGGTGTGATTGTTTTGTTTGTAAAAGAGGTGAATATTTCAAATTTAATTTTAAAAAAAAGTGTAAATAGAATCTGTTTTATGCAGATTTACAATGAACTTTTCTTTAATATGCATATATGGAATTGGTTGTGATGCAGTAACAGCTCTATTATGCCCCTCTACTCCCTGCGATTGGCTGGGTAATAAACAACATGAAGTAAAAAGGGTGCAAGACTATAAGAACAGTTGAAGCTTTGTCAAGGAGGTAACACTGCAAGTAGATAGCTGTATCAAAACTACAGACGTACACTGGATTTAAAGAAATGGAAAACTGAAATAAACAAACCAGTAAATAAAAAAAAACGTGTGACCGATCAGGATCATAACAGGGTAGTGGAGGAATAGCGAATGAAGAACAAAAACAACAAAAAATATCTTGTGCCTATGAAAATCTGCCTGGGGGGAAGTAACTCAGAAGTCACCAAAAGGCCGAAGGGAAGCAATCCGTTTATTTTGGTTCCTTCAATGTAGACGGAAGGTGTTGGCAAATTGTACACTGCACACAAAATACCAGAGTTGTTCCACATGCCCAAAACGCAGGGAAACATACGAGGTGAAGATGTTCTTGGTGGGACTGACTGGCGGAATGGCCTCGGGCAAAACGACAGCGATTAAGATGTTCAAAGCTCTCGGGGTTCCAGTGATTGATGCTGACCAGATTGCCCGAGATGGTACTTTTCAGCTTCGATAGCTCTTCATGTTGTGTTCGTTTTAATTCCAGTCTGTTGTGTTGTGTTCCTTTTGATTCCAATCTAAAAGTGAACGACCCACTCTGTCTCTGTCACTATCCCAAAAGACCGTTTTAGGCAACCAGTAACAAGGACGAAAAGACTGTAAATGAAAAAGGTACAGGTTCTGTGAAAATTCGGGCGACTGCCTCACAGCCATTACAATGAAAACTTTCAGATGCCCCCTGTTTTTCAGAATCAACCAATGATTTATGTGCTTAACAAATCTGCAAAGGACAACTATACAATAATATCACACCATCCACCAAAGGAACTTAGTAGTTTACTCCCAACCACCGGTGAATCACTCCAAGAAGTCATTGATATTCAATGTGACAAGGAATACATGGTTAACAGGAATTACTAAAATGTAAATAACTGATTGACAATAGTTATTTTTACAGACCTTAAAGGGCCCTTTGAGTCCCCTGGGCCATAACAAAACTGAAATTAAAGTTATTCTTATTTTCACAATTCTGTCAACTTGTTCAACAAGAGATTTTTGTAATGTTATTTTTATTTTCATCATTCTATCAACTTGCCTTTCAAAATATTTTTAATCACCCTATGAGCAGATATATTTTCTAGCAATTCTGTTTAGTGAGGAAATATGAATATAAATGTAAGACACATTTCAAATGAAGTGAATGGATATCAACTAGAACTTAAGGGTACTCCTTACGGAGAACACAGACCTCCATCATGATTGAATAATCCTTTGCTCACTAGATCTGGCTTGAGATCCAGATCTGCACAAAGTCTTACTACAGATCAGTGAAATATCAGATAGATCCTGATAAATTTTCAGCAAGATACAGGTATTATTTCTTGAGGAGTGTGTAAAATCGGAAGGTGCATGAATTTGTGAAGTTGGAGAAAGTGAAAGAAAGGATCTGCCCATTGATTTAAATGTGCTCCTAACTTTTACAAGTTTCTCCTTGAACCATTTCCATCTGCCCACTGAATTTCGTTGCAATTATTTGATTTATGATCATGTGATCTTGCTGACAGACCTACAAACCAATGAAAACACTGTGCCCTTTGTGGAGGGGATGGTAAACAGGAGATTCAGTGTGAAAGACAAAGAGAAACAGAAAGAGAATAAGCTTGGATGTTACACCAAGCACACAAAGTATTATGTGCCATTTTTCAATAACAAAATAGGCTTACTTGCGCAGTTCTACTATTTTTCTTTAGGGGAGCTTCACATTATATTTTAATGTGTAGAAGTCAAATGAATTGCCATGAACTCTACCATTAAGAAAAGAAGCTACAGAATTGTTTAGTTGCATATCATTCTTTGGTTCCCTGAGTGATGTTCCATGCTCATATTTTAGCTGTCATGCATAAAACACTATATAGGTGTTTAATACATTATAAAAAAAAAGTTTCTTTAACTGTCATTTTGATGCTTTTCACTCATTTGAATCAGCTGAATTTGAGTTTTGTAAATTGTCATTGATGGTTTTTAAGAAATGACGATGGGATGATACTATTGGTTTCATGGATGTTTTATCCAATTTGATCTGAGCAGTACATGATTCTGCCAGGCTGTGCTTTCTTTCACACCTTTAATGATATTATCCTGGCATTGACCATTGAACTGCTGGAATCTGAGAGAGCTCATTCAATATCAGCTCTAGCAGTTCCCCCTAACAGAGAGCTAATTATATCAGGCCTCCTTGAATCCAGTCATTGATCAGAGGTGATCCTGCACTGTTGAGCTACATTTTCTGATCAGCGTTCAAACTGACGGACTATCCAGCATCCCTTGTGGAGTGGGGATCATCTCCACATCCATCTAACCAGTGACCCTTTGAATGGACTGACACCGTTACTTTTCATACAAATTCATTGCAGCCGCCAATGTGAGAGAGATAACAATGACTCAGAACTGACTTCTCATGAAAACAGGGCATGAAGGTAACAGAATTTAAATGGAATTTTTTTGTGACTTGCAGAGGGTGGAGGGAGATATATGCTTCTGGTCTAGAGGACCCAGAAGGCCATAGATGCTCTGTACAGTTATTTTCACCATAATCATTGAGTCAACCTGTTCAATTCATTGCTGTGACTTATGAAGGGCAGAGTTATATTTCTGGTCTGAGCTGACCAAGATGACCACAGCATACACTACACAGTTTACTGTCACAACAATCATTGAGTCAGCCAAACCCAGAACTACAGACACCAACAGTGTTAGCAGTGAAATTCAGCCAGCATTCTCATTGAGGCATCCATAAAGTGGATGCCCTTAATGGTGTGATTCCTGTCTTCTGATCTGAGGTCACAGCAGTATTCCACAGCATGTAAACTGACTGTACCTCTCACCTGTTGGTCTAATAATATGCCATTGAATTTTCTTTAAAAGAGTTATGTCACAGTGACAGTGTGTTTATTTTTCAGTTTGGATTACATTCTTTTATTATGCCTTTCAGTTGTTCAGCCAGGCAGACGAGCGTGGAAGAAGATCAGGGAGGAGTTTGGGGAGAAGGTCTTTTTCAGCGACAGACAACTGGACCAGGAAGCGCTAGGACAGTTGATATTTTCCGACGCCAAGAAACGCATGACGCTCAATGCGATCACTCATCCAGAGATACATCGTATGATGGTGTTGCAGCTGTTTGTCTGTTTTTTGAAAGGTGAGTGAGTAAGGCTGATGACTTGGTGTTTTAGTGTTTTCATAATCACACATTTAACCCTTAATCTGAAAGTGTACTAATTAGGAAAAAAAAAAAAAGGTAGCCGGCCTCTTAGTATTGTGAACTCAAGTCAGTGCTGCTCGAAGATGCAACAAATTGTGTATGTCAGAAATCACTTTAAATTGAATTAAGATTATTGAATTTATGTATTATTTTCAAATGTATGCTTTGTGATTAAAAAAAAATTGGGTTGAGTGTGAGCATAGCCTGCCTGCAGGTGCACACACACATACATGCATGCACGCACACACACACACACACACACACGCGCACATATATATATGTAATACATAACATACTGACATGGCTGCACACGCACATGCCCACATGAATTTTCTGTGATCTACACACATCAATTTTCTGTGTAGTATTTACTTCAGAGGACATAAACAATGCAAACGGACTACTAAGGCATACACACAAAGCTTTGTGACTTTGTTCTTCGTTTTCACTACAAATCATTTAAGCAGATCTGTAATTAGAAATAATCCGTCATATGTTGCAGGTTACCAGTTTGTCGTGGTGGATCTGCCCTTCCTCTTTGAAACCCAAAGCATGATCTCCTATGTCAGCTATGTAGTGGTGGTTTCATGGTAAGCAATGTCATCCTCTTTGTTTTGGTTGTTGTCATTTAGATAAGAACGTGAATGAGGCTGGTGGGTAGTTAAAAAGACACCCCCCCCCCACACACACACACACACACACACACGCACACACACACGCACACCAAAAAAAAAAAAGAAAAAAAAAGGGGACTGGGAAAAGGAAAGCAAATTCCGATTGAGGCATCTATATACACACTTGCTGTTGAAATGGTACCTGCAAAATGCTTCTGACCATCCTGAGTATTAGAGATTTCAGAAAGCAAAGTTCTATGTTACTAGTGATTACAGACCTGGGAACCTATTCAGTGTTGGCATATTCCTTTTTCTTTTAGATTTCACATAAATATATTGTATAAATAAGAAACATGACTACAAAAAAGTTTGATATTTGATCAAATTTATTTGCAGATTTGCATACCTTCTTTATGCATAGCCTATGATTGATAATTGACACAAAATTTGGCAAATCTGAATAGAAATTTGCAGTTCCTTTAGTTTTGATTAGACACGCTGGGATTTTGTAATATTGTCCACCGCAATTCAGCTTTTCAGTATGTCTTGCTGTTAATATCAGCAAATGCAAATAAAGTCACTTTTGTATTAAAGAAAAAAGAAGAAAAAGAAAAAAAATCCCATATGCCCAAGTAAGTGGTGATGAAGTTATGATTATCAAAGATTAATGTGAGGGCAAGATTTTGAAAAGTACAAATTTGAACAAAGAAGCCTTTATTAGCAAGATAAGCTTGTTTTCATCCCTTCTGTTTGTTTTCTTTAAAATTTTGATCCGAACTAAAGGTGATAGCAGCAGGACCTAAATCTGAACAGAAATGTTATGCTTCACTGATCAAAAGTGTGTTTGTGTGTGTGTGTGCACGCACGTGTGTGTGTGTGTGTGTGTGTGTGTGTGTGTGTGTGTGTGTGTGTGTGTGTGTGTGTGTGTGTGTGTGTGTGTGTGTGTGTGTGTGTGTGTGTGTGTGTGTGTTCTCTTTCAGTTCATTTGACCAGCAGTTGCAGCGACTGATGAAGAGAAACAAGCTGTCCCATGATGCAGCAGAAACCAGGATCCGCACACAGATGCCTCTGGAGGAGAAGTGCCGGCGAGCAACCTTCATCGTCGACAACAGCGGCACAGAGGAAATGACGGAAAAGCAAATCCTCGACCTCTATCACCTGTTCAAACGATCAACTGCTCACTGGCCGCTCCGCATTCTGGGCTGGACAGCCCTGACCATTTTGACCTGGATAGTATTGAAAATTGTACAGGTTGTGTGGTTTTAAGTTCTGATTTGATGATCCTTCAACTCCAAGTGGAGCATGAGGATTGTAATAAGAGCCAGAAAAATGCAACATGCCCAAACGTTTAGGATAAAGCAGACTGTACAGATCTCAAGTAACAATGTTTGAACAACTTTTCCCAAAGTAAACCTTGCCTAATGCCAATTTAACATTTTGCTGGCCGGGAAATTGTTGAAATTGTAAACAGATTTTGGAGTTTGTGAAAGCTACTTTTTAGGCACGTGCAATTTCTTATGTCAAGGCATTTTTTGGGCATTCCATTATACAATGAAATTCATTCTTGGTTACTGACATAGGACAATTTTTTTTACAGGTGTGCAATTCGTGTGGCGTGTGAACAAAGCGTGTGTGCAATATTTCAAACATGTGCATTACTTCATACACATTCCATTTGTCTTTCATTTCCAGTGTCTTTTCTCATACTTATTTCTAAGACTTGAACCATCCAATTGTCCACAAACTAGTGCTGTTTTAGAAGAAGAAGAATAGCAGGTACCGTAATTTTGAGGCACTTGGTGATTTTTACTAAGTGGTTATCTTTTACTGCATTTGATTGGATCGTTATCACAACATCACCAGGCATGAATGAGGAACACTCATAGGTTAGTTTGTTCCCAGTTAACTCTGAGGTCTTATGTAGGCAGAGTGTTTGTAGGCCTTGGATATTTCATGGAATGACATTAAGAAGAAATCACATTTTAAAAAAATATTTGATATCCTTTCATAACTTAGAACCTGTAGCTGCTTTCATTTGAACATCAAAAAGTACATGCAGTTGCAGATAAAATTAAAAGCTGTTTGCCTCTTAATTTTTCTCTCTTCCAAACATTTTGTTCGAGTGTCCTAATTATCAAGGTTATTGTACTTGCAAAAAAAAAAAGGCATTTGATAGGAGAGGTAGGTATGAGAAAAAAAACATTGGAACAAAAATGCGGGTCAGTTTTCTGACATCTGACAGAAATATGTGCGGAAAGGCTCAGCATCATGCATGACTATAAATGATAATAGTGTGTGCCTGCAGGTGTCTGAAATATTGCACTCATAAGAAGATATTCACTCAATTGAAAATGAGATGGAGGGGTGATAAGGGCTCTTTCCGGAAACATGTTTTGAAGGTCTGTTAGTGGCGATTCTTGTGAGTCTTTTTTCTCCAATACTTTCTTTTTACTCCCCCCCTTCCCCTATCAAGAAAGAAAATCTCAAGATTTTTTTCGTAACTTTTTTTTTTCTATTTACCTGCTTATATGTGATTATTTAGTTTTTTTGATGTTGTTATGCATCATGATGAAGATACTCTGCTTGTGGATGGACTGGATTCAACGTTAAGCTGACAGAATTTATGCGTGATATGTATCCTGTATTTTCTTCATGTTCTTTTTTCTTTCTCCCCTTCTTTTTTTAAAGCCAACATGAGGAGATGGGCTGACACTGTTGGAATGTTTTTGAATGATTATTCTTGCCATCACAAGTGCAATGGTATGGTGATGTCTTACATGGGAATTGTGTTTATTCCTGGCACACTGCTAGCACGACAGTCTTATCTACCTCAAACAGAGAAAGAAAAAGTCCCTTAAGATAAATCATGGCTTTCCACCTTTAAAGAAGTTGTTTGTCACATACCAATGTTTGCCGCAACAGTCGAGATGGGAGGTGAAATAGGAGTTGGAGACATCAGGAATTTAACGTGTGAGAGTTGGCTGGGTTAAAGCTGGAACTGTGAGGATTTTTCATACACACCACCATCTGTGAATCCTTAGATTTTCCTTTCTTTTTAAAATCCTGTTTGAAAACATCCATCACTAACTTTTCATTGATTTTCTTAAGGTGTTGCAGAAGGGAAATATCTTTAAGAGCTCATATCTCAGGGAATCTATGCTGGATTCTTCAAAGGTTTTCATCATTAAAAAGGGCATGAAAAAATACATTCAGATTTTGGAGGGAAAAAAAGAAAAGAAAACGCCTAACAATGGTGTTCTGGTGACAAACAACTGACTTTAAGGTGGCGAGTCATGAGTGTGGCTGCTGCTAAGCGTTGAAGTAATGAAATTAACCAACAAAAAGTTGTCCCGCAAACTCCTCCCAAGAAGTGTACATCCTCTGTTATCTTGGATTCGCTTATGATGTGTGTCCATTCACAAGATGACCCTCTGAACAATCACCTTGGAATGATAACTACAGTATCAAATCCCAGGCGGGGAAACAGGCGTATGAAAGAGGTACATTTCCATGAGGGCAGAAGTTTCAAAAGTTACGGTTGGCACTGTAATTTTTTATGCTTTGAATCCACCTTTTTAAAACCTGTATGCTCATATTTTTTAAAGCAATTCAAGTTTACAAGTAATTATCTGTAAAGGTTGAAAGTGTACAACTTTGGTATTTGAACAATTATTTTTTTTTTTTTTGCAATACTCTGGCTGTTTTGAACTTTTTCTGTATTTTTGCGCTGTAATGGTTTTTTTTTTCCCCCCCCTTGATGAACTGTTGGCAAGATGATTTACAGTTCAGTCTGATATTGAAAAGCTTCATTACATATCTTGAGTTTGCTGACTTTACTTAATTGTGGTTTTATGTACACCTGCATTTACTGTCTTTTAACGTGTGTATACATATAAGAGTAATGATACCGGTGTTTTCAGTGTTCTGACTTTTTTCCATGCCTCATTTGTCTTATTGATGTTTCGCGTGTTGCAAATTTTTCTTTTTATTTGTTTGTTGTTGGTTTTTTTTTTAACGATAACTTTATCACCGTACTGATGTTTCAAATACTGTGACGATTGTTTAATTTTTTTTTTTTTCTGTTTGTTAGTATGGTTCGGCACCATGTGTGACAGGACCCCTTTGTGATGCTAGTCAAGGAACTTGTCTCGTCATTCCTGGTTGTTCTGTGAAGTGAGTTTTGCTGTGCCGAGTTGGAGGACCTTCATTTGCCTGCTTATCTTTGAAAATAAACTTCAAATAGTTATAGACTGGCCAGGAAAGGAGAAACCATAGACTTTGCAAAAAAACCAAAAAACGAATTTCCGACAACCCATAAGGAACACAAAGGCGAGCTCTTGTGCAACATAAAAGCAGTACTTTGAATGACACTTTTGCGCATGATGATAACTACCGCTTAGGCTGGCACTAAGCTGCAAATCAGAAACATGTCAAAACTCTAGCAAGCAAACAATATTTTGAGTGAGAAGTTGAACAATGATGAATATTGTTTTCTTACTTTAACAAATATCCTATTTTACAACTGGTAGCTTTGATGAGAAGACATTTTTTTTTATTTTAATTTTTTTTGTTTATCTACTATTTCAATTACTGGCTTTGCAAGATTTGAATGTTTATCATCTTTGATCTCCTTTACAATAAGTGTATGCTAAGTGTAGGTTGTGTCACATATGAAATGCATGTGTTGGTGTTTGATAATGTGTCAGACCAGCTGCAATATAGTTTTATGTGTTCTTTGCTTTTATCCTCTTTTTGTTTTAAAGGGCTTATTCCGTCCTTCTCTTTCGTGCCTTCTGTGTTCAGTGCTGAACATATGGATTTTGATTTGGGACACCTTTCTATTCAATCCATTTCATTTCTTGGGTGCCTTATCAATCTATTTAGTCCCACTGGAATGTATTTAATGTGTTCATTTTTTTTCTCTCATTCTTTTTTTCCTTTGCTCATTTAAAAAAAAA
>LFLW010099546.1:4892-18001 GCA_001262575.1 Conus tribblei | reverse complement strand
ACTGATAGTAGCTGTTGTGTCAGGCATCAAGAAGGTTAATGTTGTATTGTGCCTGACCCTGAAGAGGTGTCTTTTAACTTTTCAGGATGACTTGTTTTGTGAATTAGCAGTGTTTAGCCTGCAGGCAATGATGAAGTAAATTCAAGGGAATTTTATGGCAGGCTGTTAAAGAATGTGTATGTGTGTATGCTTTAGTAATATGGATTTATAATGTCATGACGACGATTTAATGACGACGATGATTTAATGGCACTTGTGAATGCAGGTCTTGTCCATTTTTGTTATTTGTTTGTTTCTCTTTTTTTTTTTTCTCCGTCTCATCACACAGGGTTCTTTTTTTTTTATTTTATTTTTTTTTTTTTTAGTGTTTCTCTAATATTGGATGGATGAATGGACAACACAGGTTGAGTTTTTTTTACTTCGTACACAGTAGCATTTGTCTTGGTATTTCCAAATAATCCTCAAAGTTTTTCTTTCTCTGCAACCGGTTTTCTGGGCATGGGTCTAACAACCTAACTGGGTTGATCATGTGGATTAGTTTTACATGTAATTAATAGCAAACTGCCAAGAAAACGTAGACAAATGAATCACAAGACAAAACACAATGTGTTTCGACCTCATAGGTCTTCTTCAGGCAAAATACAAAACACTCGGGACAACGAAAATGAACGAGCAATCACTTATCTTCATTCACTTTGCCTGTCTTGTGCTGAAGTGAATGAAGATAAGTGATTGCTCGTTCATTTTCGTTCTCCTGAGTATTTTTGTCTTGCCTGAAGAAGACCTAAGAGGTCAAAACGCATTGTGTTTGTTTTGTCATTCGTTTGTCTACGTTTTCTTGGTGGTTCACTATTAATTACATTTAAAATTTGTTTAGATTTCCGCCTGCAGTTGCCTCACTTTGGAACTTGTTAGGTTATGAAGTGCATGAAAAGAAGAAAATTTTAAGTTTTTTGTTTTGGTGATGGGTTTCCGTTGTTCAGCCATGCTGATGAAGCTTTCTTGTTTTTTTTTACAGTGGTCCTTTGTGATCAGTCTGTTTTTTGTGTGTATCATTTTGTTTGGACATTCATGGTTCTTGAACTTTTCTCATCACTAAAATGTTCCTCATTTCAGTCAATGGTTCTTTGGGGTGGGTTTTTTTTTTTATCTGTGCGTGTGTGTGTGTTTATCCTTTATCCTTTTCTAGATTCTAATGAACCATTGACTTTGTGTGTTTATAATCTTATCCTCCTTTAGGTATAATTGATAATTAAGCTGCTGATTGTATTTTTTGCTTTTTTGTGTGGATAGAGTTGGAATTTTTGTGTGCTGATGAAAGAGAAGTTGCCCGTTGGTTTTGTTTCATACATTTGCCTAATTCCTTTTCTTTTCTTTTTTTTTTCCTCTTTCTTTCTTGCAAGGATCTGACGGATAGTCCAGGGATATATGCTTGGTGTATATATATATATGTGTGTATGTGTGTGTGTGTGTGTGAAAACAACTGTAAAAGTGCATAGCTTTTTTTTCAAAGTTCTTTGTTTTCTACCAGAAGAGTTATATTTTCTCAGGTTGGTTTTTTTTTTTATTGTAGTTATACATGTATTCTTTGTTTTTATATCATGGTTTTGTGTGTGTGTGTGTGTGTGTTTCCCTGTGTGTGTATTTATTCCTGTTCAGTCCACTGGGCAAAGTACACAATACAAACTTAAGTACCAATCTACTAGGGTTTGAAACCCCAGAATGTGGTTTGTGTATCCTTCCCTTTCCTCTCACCATTTTGCCCATAGCCCCACTCTTATGTGTGTGTGTGTGTGTGTGTGTGTGTGTGTGTGCGCACACCTGTGTGTCATGTAGTTTCTTGTAAGTAGATTCTTTCTTCTTGTCGTCATTGTTGGGGGGAGGGGGATGTTTTATTCTTTTTTTTTTTTAACATCAGATGTCGGTGTTCACTCTACAGTGAATGAAAAAGTGAAATATGAAATACGAAGTTGAACATGGGGATAGGAGAATGCAGGTATGTGCGATTTTTACATAGTTGCATATTCACACCCATACAAACTCATGTGTACATGCATTCTTGCATACTGTCTCATTCTCTTTTAATGTGGGCGGTATGACCATATCTTTTTATTATTAATTAAAACTGAGTCTGTCTGCCCTTTCTCCAGAAGTATTTTGTCTGTAACAATATGCAATCTTTTTCATGATGAAATGTCCATAATGTCTATTGTAATGATATGCAATTTTTTTTTCTCCATGAAATGTCCACAAGTAGATTGACCAATGCAGTTTATGTCGTGTGCATGTTATTATGACTTTTTGCTACTGTTCAAATGAGGTGTAAGAAGATAAAAGTGGATAAGTAGTAAAAAGACAGGCTTGAGTGATTGGATGTGCGAGTAATGCCACTGAGATGGCATAAAACAGGAAAAAGAAAAGAAATAAATGGATAACAAATGATATATGCTGGCTTGTGGTTGGCATTGTCATCATTATGTTAACACAACAGTGTGTTCTCTTTTTCTGTCTCATTCTTTTTCTTATCTTTGGTATTGTGATTTCAATGTGCTCCTTTTTCTCACTCTCTCTGTCTGGGTGTTCCATGATTGCTATTTTCTCTCTCTCTCTCTCTCTCTCTCATGATTGGTATTGTGACTGCCTTGCCCCTTCTCTTTGTCTCACTGTCTCTCCCTACCAGGTCATGTTACATTAATGCCCAATTTACAGGATTCAACAGCAGTTCTAGTTTAGAGAAATTCCTTTTCGCCTGCCAAGAACATTGATCAATGCAAAACTTTGAACCATATGTCTAAAACTCATTTCCAACTGGTCTACAAAAGGTCTACAGATACATTAAAGCATTTCAAGAAACATCTACGTAAATGTCTCATGTACACAGTAATTGTTAACTCAAAATAATAAACCTTTTACAAACCCTTCTCAGTTCTGTTAGCCAGTCTGAACACCCACTCCATTCAACCCCTCCACACCTACCCCATTCTTTCTCATCTAATCCCATTCTTTCTCATACTCCCCCCTTTCCCATCGCTCTGTCTCTGTCTGTATGTCTGTCTGTCTCTCAATTTGTCTCTCCTTGCCTACTCAATACTACAATTTTAGATTAGTGAAGGGTTTATTTTTCAACACCAGAGTTAAAAAGTAATGTCATGTTGATTTGTCAGTATGAATGATATTGAAATGATGTGTGCTGACAAGGACAGATTGTAAAACTAGACCTTGCCCTGAACTTTTCAACCTTGAGTATTCGAGATCATCCCTCTCTATCTCAGACATAGTGAAAACTCCAGAAGTAGCCTACATGATCACATCCCGAAGTAAAGCCCCTAGTCAACATGCAGTAAATCCCACACTGGTCTCAATCAAACGTAAACTCAGACTTGTGTCAAAGATCGCTGCAAGAGGGCTGGAATGTGCTGACGGATAGCAAACTCTTCCATATCCAGACCAGCCTCCGTGGAGATGTGGTTAGCGTCGCGGATTCCCGGCAGGAGGTTGTGGGTTTGATTCCCATCAGAACCATGTGGGATTTTTTTCTGCCCTGACCGGCTCCTACCCAGAGTTGAGTTTGCTACAGGCTCAGTTTTGGGAAGACTTGGACCGTGCAGTCGAGTTTCAGCCACTAAATGGATGTGTCTCTGAGAGAGTTGCTCAAACTTCCTGACCAACTCTGTAGATGTCTGCATTTCGGGCCTGGCTGGCACCACGGATGGTTTGGCTTGTTTGCTTTGCTTCTGTGAGGGTTTTTTTTTTGCTCAAGATGATTCTATTTCTTTCTCAGAAAGTGGGATTTGCCATATCTAAGAGCAATTCCAATGTTTGTTGTAATATTACTTATTATATTGATGGTAGCTAGAGATGTGACACGTTCCATGACATTTGTAATGACAGCAGATGACTAGGCCTATAGCGCATTACGTACATATGTACAGAGATCCTTCCCACCCACCCTCCACCCACCCTCCTGGTCTTTGCCCTCCCAACCCCTTCCCCTTCCCTCGTGTCTGTTTGTAAATAAACAGAAATACTCGATGCTAATTTTTGCCACATTTTTGATCATGTAGAGACCCTGGAAATGGCGGTTAAAAAAAAATTTAATTTCCAAATGTCACATAGGGAGTGTGTAGCAGTTTCTTGACATTCTGTGTGTGTGTGACAGGGCGACTCTGTGTGTGTGTGTGTTTGACTTTCTTGCTGTCATTCTGTTCATGTTTTTATTTTGTGTATTCTCGCTTCAGATGACAAACGGGGCAAAAGAAGTGAGCTGTAATGTTTAACGACGATTCTTTGTTTCACATTCGCTTATCCAGCATACCCTCTCTGTCGCATCACATATCGCTGCATTGCATTTCCACTGATTCGCATCCGCCTGTTGTCACCTTTAAGATCAGCGTGTTGAATGTGCAGTAGAGACGCTCGCGTGTGCCCTTGTGTGTGTGTGTGTGTGTGTGTGTGCACGCGCGCGCGTGTGCGTATGTGCGTGCGTGCGTGCGTGCACATGTACGTGTGTTCAAAGGCAGTGAGAATAAGAGGGAGGGAAATGAAGAGCAAAAGTTGCGGTCAGAGGACATTGTAGTCTTTGAAACAAAAAATAAACCAGTGGGCAAACAGCTGAAAGCAAGTGTAATGCCGACCAGTTTATTCTCAGCTTTTGACCGTTTACCGCCAGACCAAAGCACGTCATTCTCGGTTTTATAACATGAAAATCCTCAGTTTTAGGACACGTTGGAACCTAAATGGAGAAGGCGAGGCCCTCCTTTACTGGCATTTAAGGATCAGCGTGTCCCAAACTGAGTACCAACTGGTCTGGGAAGTGAATGGAAGAACCACACAAAATTCAAGCATCAAACTTTTTTTTTTTATCGATGTGTCTGTAGATGTGTTCAATGAGCAGATCAAATATTGTACATCAATGTTGTCGGTCTCTCTCATTCCCATTCAAGAATAAATCTGCTCGAAACTTGATTATGAACTGGTGTGGAGATTTCACTGATCAGTCTCGGATGTTTTAAATACCAACTAATTTTATTAGTATGGTGCGTTTCATTTACAGGCCATATTTAGTACGTCTGGTCCATAGTCCATTTCTGGCCCGTCCCTTTGTCATTTAGAAACAGAGTCCACAATACTAGAATTGAAAGCTTTAAGGCATGGAGGACAGAGAAAGGGGTGTGCCATGCATCAAACTGTCTATCACCAGCGTTTCTGCTGGTACATTGCATGAATAAACCACAGAAAGCATGTCTCTCATTTTGGAATTCCCTGTTGCCATTGACGAACAGTATGTCCCAAAAATCGAGTATGAAGTGGTTTGGTGTATGCATTAAACAGCCCTGCAAGTCGGTGCTTGTACATAAAACCTATTTGAATTACTGTGTCTGCCGATGCGTTCAATGAGTAGGATGCACGTCATACGTTCTGCTCCTGACCAGACCCATCGCCATTTGAACTGGTCCGGTGCATCCATCGAACATGGATGCTTGCCACCCCTCATCCTTTGCCTCCTATACAGCTTTCATGCAGAATGTAGACGTGTACATTCTTTTTAACTGGAACTCAGAACCAGAGCCTCATAGTGATAATCTCTCTCAAAAGTATGTGAACATCGCTGCATCCCAGGGGAAAAAAAAACATAACTTGTGTTTGAAGTTGTACTCAATTGCATGAATATCTAAGTGCGAACTGAATATTTAGAGGTTGATCACAAGTCCTGATTAGAATAATGATTAGCCCTTTTGTCGAAGTCCTTTCCTTTATATAGAAAGACTATTGTATGTGTGACAGACAGTGGGCAACCACTGCTGTATATTTTGTAATGAAGATGTCAGGATGATATTGTTTCGTTCTGTGTGGGAGACAAGCGGGGAAAGATTATACTGGCTGACACGAGGAGGAACACTACTTTCACTGCATGAAGGTGTAGTGGAAGATCGGGAAAGAAAAACTAACTGCGTGGATCTCGATATGAAGAAAAGGAACCATGCTGATCTTGATAAGAACAAAGAGATGAAAGTTGTGTGGATCTTAATATAAAAGTTAACGGCGCGTACCTCATTATATAAGAAAGATTACAGCATGGATCTTGGCATGAAAAGAAAGATTACTGTGAGGATCGCAGTATGAAAAAACGATGATTGTTGATCTCGGTGTTAGAGAAAGATAACTGTGGATCTCAGTATGAAAGAAAGACAGCTGTTTGCTGTGAGCACAGAGTTTGCTGTCAGGTTTCGCAAGTTTGTATCATGGTGGCAGCCGGCATTTACAATGGTAACCTTTTTTTTCAACCTGCCTTACTGTGTTGTCCTGGTGGCATGCTGTGGCATTAGGTAGATCACCATCACCACTTTACTAGGATGGCTGTTTCTCTGCCATATCCCCTGAGATAGTTTGTGAAGTTGAGCGTAAGCTGTGACCGCTCCTATGGTCTGTGCGCATGTGTGATTACACGGCCGGCTTTCACTTGAACCCCCCACCCCCTTCCCGACACACAAAGGCATGAACAGTTTTGGTCTGATAGAGGAGTGGAATATTGATTTCAACTATGATGTGGTGTGGATAAATGCGAATGTGGTCTTCTACCCTGTGGATGTTATGACAGAAATTGGCTGATCGATTTCCAAAGGTGACAATTTATGTCATACTTTGCGCAACATAATGCTTGGTGACCTATCAGGAGGAGTATTCTTGAAGCTGTTGGATGGAGCTCCTGTCCGACAAGCCATCCCGACAGGCAAGTTCTCCGCAAACTTCAAGGCTGAGGCAGATGCACTACAGTCAGCAGCCAGAACGCTGTATGAAGGGCAATATATACCAAAGTCGTCATCTTCCCCGATGCTTTGTCAGTACAGCAAGCTGTTAAAAATCCTCGAAACAAGGAACTGGGTACTCCAGACTCAAACACCACACGTGCACAAAATTCCACATTGGCGAGTCTTCAGGGTGCCCATGCGGTACACCCCCAATGACTTCCTGCAGGACTGACACTCTTGACAGTCTCGCTGCTGCGAAATTTTAGGAGAAAGCTCAAAACAAACCCAAACCCAAACTGTCCTGCATGAATGTGAGAGTGCTTGGTTAGGTAGGTAGTGGGTAGAGGGTGTGCTGGTAGCAGGGCCGCTGCGGCGGGGGGTGCCGGGGGCCGTCACTAGGATGCCTGCCTGTCACTTCTCGTCCCCTCTGATCCAGTTAGTGGGCAGGGAGTGTGTCAATGTGATCCGGAGCAAATGTGATTTATTCATGCAGCCTGTAGAGCGATTTCAGACCGACATAGAAAAAAGAAATGAAAAGGAAAAAAAAAACTTTTTTTTTTTTTTAAATTTCAAGTCAGGTAGCCGGTTCGTGGAAACCCCCTATTCTGTGGCAAAACAATCAGCGTGTTGATTGTGGCCACACAACAGAAGAAGAAGAAGACTGTCCCACACATGAAAAGCTAAGAGCAGAGACCTGGCCTGCCGACACATCGACAAGGGAGGAGCTCTATGGATCACTGGAGGGCCTCCGCCGTACAGCAGCCTTCGTCAGGGCCTCTGGGGTTCCTGTCTGAATGTACGAAGAAGGAAGAGGAGGATGACATGCTGATACGTAATAACGAAAATATTGAAGGGCGGAAAAAAACAAACAAACGGCGGGAGAATATAAATTTGTGCCGCAGTAAACTGATCAATCAGGTTTGTAAGTACTTCGAGTTTGAAGGAACTACTTTCACCGTAGTAGCTGCAGGGTATTCCACTACCTCTGCTGTGCGATGGCTGCATCATAATAGTTGACCAATTCATAGAGTCAAGGCGTCGAGAATTCTCGCTTGCTTGGCAAGCTTCCGTGGTTTGCAACACCCTAGTAGGGAGAGGGGCTAGGAAAATGGGCGAGTTTGCTAGACTTTCTTGGGGGATTTTTTTGCCTGTGGGAGAAAACAGCTGACGAGGTGAAAATGATTGGTGCAGGAAGAGTAATAACGTGCTCTGACTGGTAATTACAATGATAAAAAAAAAAGCTGAAGCTGACCTCTTAACCGTAAGAAAAGCTTGAAGAAGCAGTCACATCGGCAACTTGTTCTTTTTGTCTTTCGCCCGTTTCTTGCACCTAAAGGATAAGTCAGCCATCTTTCGAGTTCTCGCATCTGCGAAACTCACCCCGAATGAAAACGGCCCCCTCCCTCCCTTAATATGGACAAACAAATTACAAACAAACCACGACGCGTTTCGACCTCCTAGGTCTTCTTCAGGCAATGAAGTTAAACGAATTAACATTCAGGACAATGAAAACGAAGAACGAGCAATCAGTTATCTTCCCATGTTCGGTACAAGAGGGGCTTACATGGCTCCAATTTTGATGATGTAAGCTTAACTGCCTTAAAATGCGTACACCCCTCCCCAACAGTCTGCTGGGCTGCGTACTGCATGATTTGAACAACTTCCCCCACCTTCGTTTCAGTAATAGTGAATGTTGACCGATCTTCCAACTACACCTTCATGCAATAAAAATAGTGTTCCTCCTCGTGTCAGCCAGTATAATCTTTCCCCGCTTGTCTTCCACACAGAACGAAACAATATCATCCTGACATCTTCATTACAAAATATACAGCAGTGGTTATCCACCGTCTGTCACACATATAATAGTCTTTCTACATAAAGGAAAGGACTTCGACAAAAGGGCTAATCATTATTCTAATTAGGGCTGTGTGATCAACCTTTAAATATTCAGTTCGCACTTAGATATTCATGCAATTGAGTACAACTTCAAACACAAGTTATGTTTTTTTCCCCCCTGGGATGCAGCGATGTTCACATACTTTTGAGAGAGATTATCACTAATTTTGATGCGAGCCACAGGCCCCACAGCGCAGATCTGTCTGTGTATATTGATCAACATTGACACAATAATGAAAATACCGCAAGCCGTTTTGTTGACGTTTAGTCAGCAGTTTGACAGAAGCACTGTGACTTTCTATGAATTCTTTTTCTCGTAACCAATGATTAGAAGTTTGAGATTTGTTAAACAAGGTAGAACCTGTTTCGTGACATTAATGCCTTCGTTCCTGACTGTTGAAGTGCTTTTCATTTCACAGAGCGGATGTTAGACAAATCACTTAACCTCTGAAAGTATATCAGTGTGGGATTCCAACCAACGTGAAAATGTCATCTCACTGGATTTTCTTCTTTTTTCTGTCAGTCTGTTAAACGTATACATGAAAGGATTAATGGCAGAATTTAAAGGCAACACAAATATAGCCAGTATCACATTCACTTCTACGGGAATAGGAATGCCAACAGTAGCCAGAATTCCACACGCTCCAACTGGAAACCAGCACATGAAATCGGTCACTGCCACGCTGATCAATCGCCGGGCAATAGTCACATCCTGTGACATTCGTTTTGAATGATCTTTAAAGGCATTGCTCTGTACTGACGAATAGATGAACGCCTGGCCCAGAGAGATGAATAAGAATAGGACAAAGTTTAGAATGATCAATACACCAAAGGAATATGTTCTTCCTTTAAATTCTTTCCGTGTCACCGGCAATGGAATGCAAATGCCCGTCTGGTTATAAAACTCCCAATGTGCCGTAACTGGCAGTAAGGGCAGCAATGCCAGAAACCAGCCGACCAGCCAGCTTAACAGACAAACCACTGTGGCAGACGTTCTCTGGAATCGCAGGGTGCTGAACGGAAAGCGGAGGACGATGAACCGATCCAGTGTGATGAGCCAGATGATCAAAGCTGACACCTCACTGGACAAGAGAGACAGAAAACCAGCCACCTTACAGGCCACACTGCTTTTCCACGTGTCGTCATGATGGAGGTATATGCCACGGTACCGTTCATCGCCCACTCCAATAATTGTCATGTAGACACCCATCAGAAAGTCAGCTATGGTCAGATTGAGGACAAACACACTGAATCCAGTGGAAAGTGCCATGATTCTGGCCAATAAACGAGCACAGAAACAGATGACGTTACCACTCAGAGACAGACAGGTCATCAGCCACAAAAAGACACGGTATATCGATGATTGCAGTAAATCTTCACATGATGAAATTTCGTCTTTTGGAGCATAGCAAAATGATTTATCAAAGTAAGTGGGCAGTATTTCATCGCAGCATAGTTTATAATTTTGAGTATATACAACAGAAAGTTGAAAAAGACCTTTGAAAATGTCAGACTCAAAGTTTTTTACAGGACACATGTCCATGTGTAATTGAGTTAGCATTGGCATTGAGTGAAACCCACTGGAGGTGATTGTATGAATGGAACTGTAAGTCAGATTCAGTTTCTGCACTCGATGAAATAGTGATAATGCTTCAGCATCAAGAACTGTTAGCGTGGTATATGACATATCTATTATCGTCATTGCTCTTTGTTTACTAGAAGATGATAAGTTAGAGTGAAGTGAGGTTAGTGGATTGGCAGACAGGGAAAGTTCTTGCAGATTTTTCAGCTCAATGAAAAACATCATGTTGACACTTTGCAGGTTGTTGCCACCGAGATCGAGAAACCTCAAATTGGGCATCTTCATGGGAGGAAGGAGGGCCAGTGAGCACTGGGCAAGAACCAGATGAAGAAGGTAGTGGTGGTTTGCCACGTCAGACAGTGTCATGCCAGAACCTGTGGCATCCAAAGACTGAAGTTGAGGGAAAAGCGCAGCAGAGAAAGGCTGGAGACACAGAAAAGTATGCCCATGACACAGACATTGTAGAGGACAGGTGATGTTGCATGTTAATTCATCGTCATGCATGGGGCAGTGAGGCCAGCCATCACACAGGTGGTCACTGTGAAGACAGATTACAGACGCTCTGCATTTGAAGAACCCAGGGCATGTCATTTCCTCACATGCCTCCTCGTCCTGATGCTCAATACAGTCATACATTCCATTGCACCGTGTGTAGACAGGCAGACAGTCGTTGAAGTCACCAGGACAACGATAATGGCTGTCAGGACAGGACTCGTTGGCTTTCATCTGAACAAAAGTAAAAAGTCCAGTCCCTTTGAAATCGATTTTGACAGGAAATGGAAAGTGAAGTTTCCGAAAGTATTTTGATCTGAAATGATAACAGTTCTTCTCATCTGATTCATCTCTACAATGGGATAGTTGATCACACACCTTGCGGTAGGACAGGCACTGGCCCTCCGTGCATGTAAACATGGAGACACAAGGAGAATGAACACAGATGGCTTCATCACTCATGTCCTCACAGTCAGCAACAACATCACATACCAGAGTGTACGGTAATGTTGAGATTTGGTCATTACATATAAACATGGGGGTAAAATGTGAATTATGACTGTGTGGCAACTGGTCATTAAAAGTGCAAGAGGGTGTGTAGTCTTGGTTGCATACTTTATAACGGCCGGAGCCACACAACAGAAACGTTAATGTCAAATGACCGTTAGTACATTTTGTCATGAATCGCTGACTCATGGACTTTACGACGTGGTTCTTGAACGACAAAACTGACGTGGAATGATTTAAAGTTGCCAGAGACGAGTTGTTCCTCAGTTCACAAAGCGTTCCCAGAGTATCGACATCTGAACAGAAGATACCTGACACAGCGAATCCTGTATCAGTGACGTAACACTCTTTCAGCCCGAAGTGAAAAAGGGTCTTCGAGCGGAGAACTATGGAATGATGATACACGGTTCTGCCCTCGACCAACGCTTGTCTATACATGTTAGGCAGCGACATGTCATTAGAATATACACCAACTAAAAGTCGTTGCAACCTGTTCACGTGTATCTGCGTCATTCTGTGTAACGTTCTGTGCCAGTCAGGTGAACACTCTGGCAAACTTAGCTTGCCCCCCAGGGAAATACAGTTCTGTTCACTGCTTTGGTTAATTAAACCTGTCCTCTTACTCTCCATTGCCTCGATAATTCTGTAGCAATGATGACACAATGCCACCAGACCCTGGCACTGAGGACTGCTGAACGGACAGTATTCCCCTTCATCCCGTCCATCCTCACACTCCGTTCTCAGGTTACATGCCAGATGATGGTGAAAGCTGGGGTAATTGCCCACAGAACAGTTCCATAAACCGGTGGGTAACTTTTGAGGCGTTTTATGCTCAGCAAAGAATGAAAAGAAAACCTGAAAGTAATTCAGAGTGGCATTAGATTCCTTAATGACTTCAATACTAAATCTTGATGCTTTGCACACATGGGCAAAATCTGAAGCGATGTCGTGGAACCTGTTCCAGATCTTAAGTCTGTGTTCATCAACTTGGCCAGTGGAGTGATTGAAATACTTAAGATGACAAAACAGAGTCATATTTAAGTGTGGAGAACGTGCCACGATTTCTTCCAAACTAGTCATAACGGCATATTTGGCAGGGACAGACACATTCAGTCGGAACAACATAGGGACGACATCAGAGTAATTTCTTGTCAGGGTGACGTATCCAGACGATTGTGACGTCATCACGACGATCAGAGGCTCTGGTTATGAGTTCCAGTTAAAAAGATGATTCGCAATGTTTTAGTAAAACGCCAATAATGAATCAGCTATCTGGGTGCCAGATACGTTTTTTTCTGTTTGTTTGGATTTGATGAGAAAGCAAACACGGACATAATAACACTACTGACGGCAAAATGTTTTATGTATAAATGCAGAACTTATAACATCAAATCTACAATATATTTATTCACCAGAGAATTACAAGATAATTACCGAACTGAAAAAATATATTCACTGTTTAGAAATTCGTATGAGTTTGAGAGAAAATGGATCCCAAACTAACACAGTTGAACATGCTGTCACAAAAAACGCCATCACTAAAGAAGCAAAAAATGTAACTGAAGCACGATTATGGATAATACATTAAGAAGAAAACAATCCATCAAATTGTCCTGAAAACTGCATGTGTAATGTAGCGAATGTTATGCCATATACACCACTTGCGGCTTTTTCTTACGTCTTTATCGTCTTCACCTGAACATGTAGCAGTTATTCAAGGGTACAGCATTGTCACATATGAACCTACTACATATGACGTAAATCGTAGTTGAGAGTGTCATGTGTACCTCTGATTAGATGTGTGGGTACGTGGGTGGGTGGGTGTGTTTCAGAACTTACGTACACGTGTTTGTGTGCAGTTTGTATGTGTTTAAGTGTGCTTC
>LFLW010096690.1:17268-29413 GCA_001262575.1 Conus tribblei | reverse complement strand
GAGTGAGCAGCTTAAACAGCAATGGGAGTGAGCAGCTTAAACAGCCTTGGTCTACTTCTTCAATTACCTGTGAGAAGTCTCCAAAATCGTTGTGTAGGAAACCTACGCTATTTACCTCTTTGCGCAGTGTTGCAATGATCTGGACGAGGCTGTCCAGTCAGCGGGTCCTGATAATCAGCAACAACACAAACCAGAGATGATAAATATAGAGCGAAATGATGAATATCTTCGCTGCCTTTTGCTAGTCCATCCGATTGCCACTGTGTCTGCCTCCCGTTCACAGGCTGGCTGTCTGCTGGCTATCTACGCTTCACTGCTGCTGATGTTGAACTGTCAAGTTTGAAGCACACATGTGGTGGTCCTTGCCTGGGTAAAGACTGTATGCAGGCACATGGCCGACCTCATTGAGCAGTGGGCAACAAGAAATTGACATACATGGTTACCTGAGGGGGCAGTGCAACCATTTGAACAATTCTGTCATGGCATGTGGTGTCTGTGGTGCCCAGGGTGGTCAAGTGACTTGCACAAGTGGACAGGACTCCAATATAGGCACGGAAATGAGAGACAAAATACTTATCCTGTTCCCTCCACATTTCTGTAGAGATCACGTTGATATTGAGGGTTCTTTTTTCTGTCAGCAATCTCATGTTGAAGATCCCTTCAGATGTGCTTCTTTTCAGTCTGAATCCTCTCTGTTCTTCCACAGAGTTCTTCTGATTTCTGTATCATCTCTTCAGAAAGGTCCCCATCCTTGCTGTGCTGGGGCGGTTCTGACAAAATCGAAGGTTTGCCTTCTCGGCGTGAAAGAGGCATCAACTGAGTCTAAAATTTTGGCCACTATTTTGTGGTGCATATTCACACACGCACGCACACACGCTTCACATGTTGATTTTTTTCCACCTTCGCTCCTCAACGTTAGGACTTTGATTCATAATCGTTTCTATTTTGTATCCTAGGAGGAGCCCCTCTGCTTGGCAACATGGTGCCCAGCTGGGATAAGATATGTTTCAGCCCTTATGAATCTACTTCAGTTTCTTGCCTCAATAGGCTGTGCGTGACTTTCTTTTAATAACATCAGTCTTTCCATTTTAAGACTGATTCCAGCTTAGCTGTTTGTTTAATAGTTATTCTTTCCATTCACTAAATGCCAGAGTGTGTTTCATACAGACATTTCTCATGGGGAAGGGTTTATTGGGAGTTGTTTATTTTAGATGTGAAAACACCACAGCTGGCCACCGGTCGACTGTTGCAAGCCTGATGACTCTTCACATGGTCTGAAACAGCTGTTGCTCGCTGGTTCAGTTATTTCTTCTTTGGGAGAACAAATGACTTACAGTTTTCACTGGAAAAAGATTATCGACAAGAAGAATGTCTTAAACTCTACAGCATCTTGTTTGTAAATCAGATGTCATTTCAAAATAAGGTAGTTGGATTACAGAAAGAAAAATATAACAAAATAACAACAACGATTGAATAAATGATATTTGTTCCTCAAAATTTGCAATGGATTTTCTTTTGCACGTTTAAAAATAATGTGTGAATATGTTTGGATAGTATCAATCAGTTATGGACCGATTGACAGATTGTTATGCCCTTTTCTGTCACAATAGGATACAGTTGTGAACTGATGTGAGCTATGGAGAGCAGGCTTGCCTTTTAACATTGCCATTTTTGAGAGTTCATGAGTTCTGTCTTTCTCTCTCAGGCTCTCGATTCCTTCCTATCATAAAGGATGAGCTCACCCTTTAACCAAGTCCTTAACACATTTTGCAGGATAAATGTATTTTTCCTCACTAATTCTGGTGTCTTTTGCCTTGCAGCTGGCCTTCAACCCTCTGACTTCAGAGGGGGCAGAACAGGTGGTCAAGGCTTTGATGAACTGTCCCTTCTCTCCCGTCCAGTTTGTGGACTTTGAGGTCAGTGACGGTCAATGTAACATTGTCAGACTTGTGTCCGTGCAATGTAGACACAATCACAAACAGAAGAGAGATGCCCATTTTAATACTACTAAATTTTTAGACCATTTACATAGAAAAACAGTAACTATTAATCAGACGTTTTCATCAAACAAAAATACTTTTCAACACAAAAAATGACCAGATCCTCATCGACTTTCAATGACCTTTAGCAGCTTGGTCTAAAAAAATACCATAAAAAATATCTGTATTATTCCAGAATGACCATGCATCGAATAACTGATCTCATCAAATGAAGTTCCAAATGTGACTTTGCCCTTCTCAAAATTCAATAATTGCGTTCCCTGTTCTGACCGGGAATTGTTCCTGAAGAGAAAGAAATGAATATTGACCATTCATTTTAAATGAATTCATAAGAATCTTCATTTGTAAAGCAATGTTAACTTCTTATCCACTTTTCTTTTCACAGCAACTTACCTGGAGGTTTGATGTGCTCATCATAGGCCAGCCATGGCTTTTCCCAAGGGTGACATTTTGAAAATCTGAAAAAACTGAAAATGAGGCAGGGGTCCAGGGCCGCCCAGGCCCCGGCGCGGGTGCAGAGGCAGTGCCCCCCGGCCGAAGAAGATTTTATGAAGTTTTAAGAGCATTTCATGGCCTCTCCTGGCATCAAATTGTGCTGCTTTGGTCATATCTCCGATTCAACTGTTTTACCCCCCCCAATTTTTTTTTTTGAATAACGAAACTTGAAAGACGGAATTTCCGTCTGGGGCCTTGCCGAGAAAACGGACTTCAGTCACCCAGACAGAAGAGTGGCACCCATACTTTTCCTCTACATGAAATTTGTTTGCACCTCACCTATCAAAACATACGATGCATGCGCCCTCACAGTGGCTAGACATACAACGCCACTGACCAATCTGACCTCTGAGACAACCGACATCTTGCTGTCAATTTGTGTCATTCACTCATTTGATTCACCTATGAAGTTCTCTGCACAAAAGCAGCACACTTTTCATGACTTGGTGGGCCCAGGCACTGGAGGGTGAATTTTATGACATACTGCAACATTTGTTAAGGCCTCTAGAGCTGCTATCTGAGCCAAAGATGAAGAAGACACAAGCCTTAAATGTTCAGCTTCTTGTTTGGCCTGGCAAATGGCAGACATGTGTCAGCCCAGGCTATAGTCCTTGAGCTATGTACAGTTTGTGTGGCAAGACTTGTTGATGGTGTAGGTTTATGCTTGAGCTTTCCTTGGGGAAGAGAGAGAGAAAAAAAAATGTTTTGTGTACATTATTCTTAATATTTTCATCTGGGATGTTGAATGANTTCCTTGGGGAAGAGAGAGAGAAAAAAAAATGTTTTGTGTACATTCTTAATATTTTCATCTGGGATGTTGAATGAAAAAAAAGGGATATAGGCTGCATAAACCAACATTTCCAAAAGTAAAGTGTGATAGGTCATGCAAAATAATCCACCCCTGATCAGGGAGGCTTACTGGTCACGGTTTCATGAGATTCATTCCAAGATGAGAAAGATCCAGTATTACTGGGTCTGAGCCAAGGCACTTGAGAAGATTTAGAACTTGAAGTGTGTTTGAAAGTCTTGTCCATTGTAGGTACAACTTTTCTTCCTTTTTTCTGTCTTCTGTAAGCAGAAATAGAATATGCATCTCCTGCCTTAAACATCAGCAATAGTCTATGTTTGGCGTATTTTCATTTCAGGGCGTGACCTTGGAAGATTACTTCCAGCTGTTAGCAGAGGAACTAATGCAGCAGCGGCAGGACACGGGGCTGAAGGTGCTGTACCACATCCCCCCCTCCACCCGTGAACGCTCCATCGACCTGCCCGTGGAAACCCTCACCCAGATCTCCGACCTGCTGGAGGAACACAACACAGATATCAGGGACCTCTTCCAGGATGTGCCAGAAGATGACCAGCTCATCCTGTCCACAGAAGACCTCTTTGCCAGGGTGCAGGTCGGTCTGACTAGGGTCTGTGAAGTGTCCATGACTAAGTACAGCCACTACAGAGAATGTTCATGTTGACAGCCACTGCAGAGGTTGTTCATGTTGACAGCCACAGACTCTGCATACATTGTTAGTGTTTACAAGTCACCATATATAAGCAATGGCATTTTTTTTTTGCATGACCCACCACATAAAAATGGCTTCAATGCCAAGTAATTCTGACTGCAGTGGGGTTAAGTGAGGGATGCAGGTAGAATGGAGGCTTGCAAAGGTGGATCTCACTGTCTGGGCTATGGATGGTCCCTTGTCTGGGAACAGTGTGTCCTTAAGTGTCTCAGGCTAACACAACATTACTCTCACTGCATGTCTTTTCCCAGAGCTGGGGTTTTCAACCTTTGCAGTAGGTCCTTGGTAGTCAGTGACTCAGTCATAAGTGTCACCTGATAACTGGTTCAGTTTTTATGTTAACTTCACAAAATGTTATGACTTTGTCAGAAAAGCGTGACCCCACATTTTTACCAAAAATTGTTTGCTTTTGTTGACGAGCAAAAGAGTAAACAAAAGATAAAACCATGGCAAAGCTTTCTTGCTGCAGAAAAAATGAATCCCTGAAGACACAATGAACAGCAAGGCTTTAGTCCTTCACTTAAAAAAACATGGTCTCCAGATACCCACAATGTATGGTAAAGCTTTGGTAATTCAGAAAAGAGGAGACCCATGATGTATGGCAAGGTTTTATTCTTTCTCAAAAAGCATGGGTCTCTGGGGACCCATGACGTATGGTACTATGGTACGCAAAATTGTAGGCAACGTATATAGCAAAGGTTAACTAAGGAAATCTACTCTCGGATATAAACACTGATGAATCATTTGGAAAAAAAAAGTGGAAAAGCTTGGGAAGCAGCAGAAACAAAGATCTTTTATTTGTAAACTTTTATTTCCTGCTGTAACTTGACAATCTCTAAACCCCATATCCACTCCCTTGCTATTCACATTATTTCAGACCAGTGTTGTGTGTAGAATCTGTTTAACTGATCTTCCTTCGCTGTGTGTTGTGTTACAGAAGTCAGGCAAAGTGTCAGACCCTCATCGGGTGGCTAGGCTGAAACAGCACGTTCACCGAGATCTGCGTCGACGCTTCTTGCTCAAGTGAGTAATCACTGGATTAGATGGCAGTGAGACATAATGTAGGTCACTGTCTAACTTGAAATGAGTCTGTTGCTCTTTTCTTTCTCACACTTTTTCTAAGCACCATTGTCATTCCTTTTTCGATGCTGCTCACTGTTTTCATTTAAGACTCGCAGTGCTAGAGCTACAGTCTGTTAAAGAAGGCACTCTCTTCACAGTTGCACCAACAGTGCCAGAAGTACAATCTGTTCAAGAAGACAGCCTCTCAACGATCAAGCTGACAGTGGCAGAGCTGCAGTCTGTTTCTGTTTGAGACAACTCTCTCCATGAACTGTCTGTCAGTCTCAAGGTTTCAGAAAGTGTCAATGGAAAAGGTTTAAAATGGATTGCCTAACACATTGTGTTTTGTTGTTTGTTCCTTACAATCAATCATGACCAAGGAAATTACACAGAAGAGGACTGTGTGTGGTGTGTCTGACTAACACAATATGTACAATGTTTTTCTCCAGAGAAGCCCAAATTCAACAGTGTGGATTACACGTCTGTTTCCCATTACTAGTTACACACTCATTTTCCACAGTACATGACAAAGACGAGTCCCAGATTCAACAGTGTGGAGTACACATGTCCATTCACCATTACTCGTTACACTCTCCATGTCCACAAGCTGTTCTAAATCTTTTCTGGAAACGCATTTGTTTAGATAGCTCTGAAATTCTTACTTTTCACCTATGATTTCAGAGCACCTTGTATACATCTATGCTGTAAATGCATCTTTTCTCTGCATGTGTGTGTGTGTGTGTGATTGAGTACTAGATGGAAGGGGGTGGGGATGGGGGTCTGTGGATGAGCGTGTATGAAACACTTTAAAGGGAGAGGAGTAGAGATTGGAGTGTGTGTGTGTGTGTGAGTGTGAGTGCGTGCGCGTGCGTGTGTAGTCCTGAGCAGTGGCTATGTCTTTTGAGTTGATGAGAGGAAAGTTTGTTGGTTTTTTTTTAATATGTGATCTGCTTTTGATTTTCCTGGGTTTTTTTGTCATTATTTCTATGGGCATTAAACGCTTTCAGCTCACACAAGCTAAAAGTTGCTCAGTAAGTGCTCATTATATTATGATGATGGTTGACTGCAAAAAGCACTCAGTAAGTCTTCATTAGCATTATGATGAAGAGTGACTGTGGGGGTAATAAAGATCTGTGGAATTTCAAATGATAATTTCTACATGTATTTTTTCTAGAACAAAATATATTTCTAGAACAAAATCACCCAAAGTAACATCAACACATGTATGAAAACTTGTCATGCATAAAACTCCAACACACACACAAAGTGCCTAAGGAATGAGACAGAGAGGAGTGCAAAAATGGCAACATTCCAGGTCATGTAAATGACTGTGGCACAATGATGATTTTGCAGCTGACCATAACCGCTGGTTTTTACACTAATTATATTTGACTGAACTATTGCTGTGTTGTTTACTTATGTTTATGCATTTACACACATGGGTTCTTGTGACCAGACAATACATGTAGGTGTACTGGCGATGATACAACTGCTGGCTGATGAATTCTGTTTTATCTGCTGTTTTCAGGGATTTGTTGTTGCTGTCTACAAACAGACGCTATTCTCACCTGGAGGCCCTGAAAGGCGCCCAAGCACTCAACACACCTGAGCTACGAGAGGTGCAGAATTCATGGCGCTATCCCCGACCCAAGTCCAGCAATTTCCCATCCCCACTTGATGACCGAAGCAATCCACGAACCCCTGAAGTGATCAGTGACAAGTTGGAGTCCTCACAGACATCATTGCGAGATGCTGCAGAGTGATCCTAGGAGTGACCTTGACAGTGTTTAACTGCATGGGACATCACACAGTGCTCCTGTGCTGTGGTGGAGTTCTCTTTTCAGGGAGAACATCCTGGTGTCAGTTTGTCCCACACAAGTTTGTCTATTGTGACAATACTGCAGTACACTGATAGGACAGTTCAACTTGCTGAGTCCGATGTACAGATCTTTCATTGCTGCTGGAAGGAATTTCATGAGCCATTGGCCTGCCTGAGTTAGTGTGCTCCGTGGGGATCACATCGTCTGATTATGGCATTACATTTAACCATCCAAACCCAAAGCTTGCATTAAAAGCTGGTACCAGACTATTCCTTTCAAGGTAATTTTTGTTTAATATTTTCATGCCTGTGTATACTATAACTGGTATACAGTATCACATGGCTATTAAATATTCAAATGAATAAAGGTGATGGACTGTGTAATGAGTACTCCATGGATTTTAGAACTGGCAAGATGTGTTGAAATCCATGAATGCAAGCACTGAAGTAGAAAAACGTTTTTTTTGTTGTTGTTTTTTTTTTTTAAGAAAGATGCCTCAACATTTTTTCCATTGGCACGAGTCAGTGTGTGAAAGGGGGGAAGTTCAAGAATATCTTGAAGAGAAATGTTTTCATGGCATAGACAGAATTTATTGTCTGAGTCAGTGAATGTGAATATGCCTGAAAATAAAATTGGTGATAAAACACAGTGACATGTTCATGACTGATAGCAATTAAGAAAGTGCCAAACGCAATTCAGAATTATGGATTTCTGTGTAGTTATGTTTATCATTTCACTGGCTTTGAAGTTCAAAGACACGCACACACACAAGGGCACCAGAACGAAAAAGTCATGAGAAGTGTACTGCAAATATGGCTGAAGATTGCATAACATATACTATCAGTTGATGATCTATACAATGTGACTCACAAGAACACTCACAGATGATCTTTATAGGATGACACAACAGAACAAAATAGGTCATAAACATGAAAATGTAGCCTGATGACCGATTCTGCCAAGTGAGTTTGAAATCAAAACAATGTCTAGCAGAATCTGTTTTTCCTTCATTAACAGAGCTCGTTTAATCATCTTGGCCACAAGAGGCTTTCTGTGGAACCAGCTTCATTCTCACTGGAGCTTTCAGCAAGGAACAATGTGGTACCAGAACTTTAAAAAGAAAATGTATATATATAGGGACAGTTGGTGTCCCACAAAGATCCTTTACAAGAGTCAAAGCACTTGCACTACGTGGCTTCAGGCTGACACTTCTACTGAGAAGGAAACCTGAGACAAATTTCACAGACATAACTTGCAAGGTGGCTAGATTGTCCATGAGACAAGGAATGTACAAGGCGAGGGGTGTAAAGAAAGGGGTATAAGACAAATTCAGATGAACAATGTGACTGCTTCTTCAAGCTCTTCTTGTCATTGAAGGGTCAATATTTTGATTGATTTATGCACTATTCAGGGAACGTTATCATTTTTCATGCACCCATCACAGAAATTTACAACTGCTGACCATTTTTTCCAGGCATGAAGCGCCGACACTGAACAAGTGAGAATTCCTGTCTCCTGGCCTCTATGAAACCCCCTCTCTGATACATGAAACGCAGGCACGAAAAAGCTAGTGTCCACACAGTCACAAATAAAAGACTGCTAGCAACATTCTTTTTCACTTCTAAGTTCATAACTCACTTTTATCCATCATTTCTAAGCTTGTAACTCACTTTTATTTGTCCACCCATTTCTGAAACATTCACATTTAGGACTGGAAGGGGGGTGGGGGGTACAAAGATTAGATAAAATGACACCATATAGAATGGGCCATTTTTACAAACACTGAGCAATGATCAGTGAAACGGGCTTAATCTGATGCTCCACACACTAAGAATGAACTTGACACGGGAACTGCTGAGTATTGTCTCCACCTTTCTACTTTTAACTGCCAGTGCAATTGATTTATTGCACTAGTAGCCACAGAAAATTGTTCCAAACTGATTCAGAGTTGTCAACAATGCCCAGTTTACCATTTTCAGAATGCTTGCAATAACCTAGGCACAAGTTCTCTCAAGTAATACACACTCCCCCTTTGTTCCCATTCCTCTCTGTTTGGCTAGAGCTCTCTCTTTCCTAATGCAGCTGGTGAAATACAACTTATTTGTATTCATATGTCCATGAGCACAAGTGCGTTACACCATATTCATTCAATGTACATTGCTTTCTTTATGTTCTTTTTGAGTCTACTCTTCCAATTTTTAAATGGACAGAGACGGGGTAATCTTCAGACGATTCTGACTCTGACTTTGATTCCTATTCCAAGAGAAGCCTTTCTAATCACTGACTAATCAACAACAGCACACACACAAATCCTCCGAGACATCATCTCCAGAAGTTGATCCATACTATAGGGAACGCTGTATGCTTCTTCATATCTGAGTGGACGATTATGATTCTCATACGACAGTCTCTGTAATTACATGGTCAACTTTGAAGTACTCACTCCTGTCTCCACCAGTAAACACACACATCCTTTGACAAAACAAAATAAAACAAAAGACCCAAACAAACACAAAAGCAAACAAAGAAAAAAAAAGGAGAGAGAGAGAGTGGGGTGGAGAGAGATGAACAAAATTTGTTTTATGAGGAAAAGAATGAGCACAATGTGCTTGTTCACATTTTGCCCTCAAAAAAGAAAAAGAACCCCCTCCTCCCTTCTTCCAATAATCTCCCCATATGCGTGTATTTGAAAGCACAATCTTAATTAAACATACACATACAATGTAAATATACACATATACATTCATACACAAGCATTGCAAGCATTTAAAGATATAACAAAGAGAACATGACATGTTTTTTCCTACAAAAATATAACTAAATTCAATATTACTCCAAAAGGGAATCCAGCTTCATTCCTGTTGCAAGAGGGAACTACATCAGACATACAAAATAAGCTTGAATGTAAATCAGTATCATTCCAAAAGGGAACACAATACACACACTCATATGTGCATGCACACACACACACACACATACACAAACAGAATCACTGCATGAATAGTATTTGATTAATCATGATAAAGATTAAATGATGCTGTTTGCAAATTTTGTCTGAGACTGAAGCAAGAGACTGAAGTTTCTGCAGACAGTATATTCTAGATTGGCATTTTTTGTAGGTAAGCAAGTGCCAAAAGGTGGGCACAGAGACAGTGACAGTTTTTGAAAGATAATAAATTCTGATCAAGCCATCTGGTCTGGAAAAACATGTGTCCAAATACATTAAAGAATGCCTAAATGCATGACAGAAATAAGTTCAGGCCACAGCTTCCACTGAACATGAATGAAATTGAATATTAAGTTACAGACCAGCTGAATTCACTCCCTTTGAAAGAGGACACCTTCATGACAGAATATCTTGAAAATGTTTAAGTTTGATATATAATAAGATTGTTTGTTAATTCCTCAATGATTCTGTTAACTTTGCTTTCTTATTTTTTTAATAAGTCTCAAACACTGAGAATGTCGCTTGCATGATGTGTCATAAACAGCAAAGTTTTCCTCGGCCTATACAGTGATAACAACGTAAATAGTGCAACATGTCTTTATTATGAGCATTCTTATCATTAGAGTGAAAGGCTTGCCTCTTTGGCACTTTTTTTTTCAGTTATGCTTTATCATAATAATTCTTGAATCTTATGTATGACACTACTCACTAGCAACCAAAGATATAAGACACTTTGATGACTTTCTTTAATGAAAAATAACTAGCATTCAGTTAAGAGTCTGATCATACTATTGCTGGAGTTTGGTATCTAATCTTTTTTAACTAACTACTTTCTGAGCTATGAAACTGAGTAAAAGATAGCTGTAATTCTTACGTTTGACACTATTTGCACAAGTTACTTGTTTTGTGATTGTTAAATTCATGTTAAATTTGTGTAACTAGTCCTCAAATGTATTCTGTGCACACGGTTATCAGTTGGATGACATTTGCAAGAAAAATCGTGGTTTTATGAGAAAGTATGACACATTAAACATCAGGGAGATGTCATATGTAAAATATTACAGCATACCTCTTTTACACACCAATTTTAATTATACAAAAGTAACTCAGAATGGACAGAAACTAATTAGAGAAAACCCGAGTCATTTACATACTAAATCTCATAAGGCTGCAATTAAAATAACAAGTGAGTGGAGAGCTTGTGATGTAATCTCTTAGGTATGACATTCTGTTCACTTCAGTATTTAAAGCATTATTCTTCAAAAATGGTCTAATTGATTCTTCTCCATAATCTTCATTGACATGGGATAATATCAGAAAGGATTACACCATTTAATAAAAGAGCAACTTCAGTTTTCCTACCCGTTGTCCACTTTTTGTACCCACCTTTTGGCGCAAAGCCTTTTAGCAACACACCCTCCCTTCCCTCTGCCCCCACCTCAGATTCTTAAACACTATCTATGAGGATGTAACCATCATAATTGCGACTGTTGACAAGGTGAACAGACCAAAGCACGGCACCTTCTTTCAGCTCTTGACCATGGTAGGTTGTCCAGACCACCGCTTCTTTATCTCCCTTACATTCAGTGCAGGGACCAACCATCCCACATCATCCACAGGCTGTGGATACAATGATCCATGGCCTAAATGTTCAGGAAAAAAAGCCAGCTAAAAGGACTCTTCGAAAACGAAAGCACATGGTCAGAGCTGACACGGTAACATGTACATGCTTTTAGTTGATGCATTCAGGAGACTGTCAATTAAAAGAAGCTTGCAAAATCATGGGACCAGAACTACCCTGCATGATCAGTACCAATGTTCAAAACGTCTGAGTGTGTGCAGCAGGTGTCATATCTGTAGAAGTAACCACTGCATTAATGTATGGATGATGGAAAATGCAAGAACCATAAAACCTATGTGATTCCCACAGGACACATCAGTCATCTGGAGCTCTCTGTACATAATTAGGACAACATCGGACTTTAGGCATTAACACTATGGCAAACAATGAGACAACAGCACAACTTCCACCAGTTCACTTAACACTAGAAGTGTTTCTTATAACTTGATAAAGGATCACAACAGCATGAGGTCCAACAGTTCACTTAAGGAATAAAATTCTTCCTGATAACTTGACCAAGGATCTTGAAGAGAAAAGGGAATGAGGAAAGTACTGAGAAATGACATGAAGATTACTTACTCCAATATACGGTGCACAAACACCTGTCCATGACATTGGAAATCAGTTACACAATGGTAACAAACTAAATAAAATGGGACTTGATTCTTCTGTAGAGAGTGTAA
>LFLW010094851.1:7579-20849 GCA_001262575.1 Conus tribblei | reverse complement strand
CAGGTGACATGTTGCACGTGCTTGCTCGCTCGAAGACTACGGTTTTATGAGCACTCTCATACTGTCATAGTTACACACAGGCGTAATTTAGAAGAAAGTGGTTTCCCATGGCGTGTCAAGATTTTTATGCGCGTTCCACAAGTGGTGACGCAGACGCATACACATACAATGCTCGCTGTTGCATGCAATTCGAATCTACGGACACACTGGAAATGTCGTCGTTATTCATAGAAATGGGGTCTGAGATATATGCCAATCAGAACGGACGTAAAAATTCCAGGCAGCCAATCAGAGGGAAGCTATCAAGTACCTTGTGCTTCTGTTGGTATCATGTGACGCCAGCCTTCAAGACTGTAGAATCCCCGAAATGGAAATATGGCTCTCCTCCAACGTCTGTTTCAGAACCGGAGGAATGCCAAACAATACAATTTACCATACTACGGAAGGGAAGAATCACCAAATGGGTAAGAAAACCGCTTTTGATTTTCTATCAGTGAAGCAGATGACTATCGTAGAAGCAGCCCACTGCGTCGCCTGAAATGGCTCGGGTCTCGTGCTCTTGAGTCATGTGAGTCGAGCAGTGTTTGATGTTGGTCTTGTGACCAGCCCCTGATAACGAATGTGTGAATGGTATCAGGAACTTGACTCCAGTTGACCGTTCTCGCCTGTGTTATCTGCTGATTTGTTTTAGTAAGAGACTTATGATTCGGGTTTAGGCCAAATTGTTCCACGATACCCCGACAGATTGACAAGAACGTATCATGAACAGGGGAGGCAACCCAAGACCGATGAGACATACGGTCTTGTGACTTATGTTGACAATTACAAGTCACATGAGATGGATGATCAGAAGTGCATGACACCTCAGGTCTCAGAAGTCAGCAATGTAGACTTGCCGATTTCAGATTAGCGATCCCACCGATGTGGACCGACACAATGATGGGGATTTTGTCGATTCATAGCAATCACTCAAGTGTGTCCAGATTCAAAACCACAGAAAAGTTTATTTTGCATCAGTTTCACAGTGAAAATGAGTAAGTATTATTTCATCATTTTAATCATATATATACTTATTCATGGAATCATGTATAAAGTAGTGACAAGATTTATATTTGTATTCTTTTCAGTATAACAACAATGAAAATAAAGTGAGGAGAGGTATGGAAATTTGAAAATATGAGTTAAAAAAAATCACTGATCTCAAACAAACAAAAAGCAAATGAAAGAATTAATCAAGTGATCAAGTGCAGTGGCAGTATACACTACAACAGTTTTTTTTTCTATCTTTGAATTAATTCCTTGTATGTTCATTATAGTTATTGATTAAAAAAAAAAGTTTCCGGTTGTAGATTACTAAAAAAGAAAAAGGAAAAAAAAATCCAGTGCAACTGTAATTTTTGATAACTCTATCTGCACTATTGACCCTAGAATGCAATCACTTCCTATATAGCATTGTTGTGATTGATGTGGCATGGCCAGAAAACAATGGTAGGCTTGTAGGCTGAACCTTTTTTGCTCTTAAACCTTTTGTGATGGCTGGTACTTGTTATAACTGACACTTCGTAATGGGGTTTTTTTTTTGGTCTTTATTTACCCATAGAAACATGATTAGTTTGTGTGTAAATGTTTTCATAAAAGTGTTTGTTTTCAGTGCATATTTACTGTATTTCTAGAGAAATGGTGGGAAATCACTGCTTTGTTCTTTACTCAAACGCAGGAAACATTGACTGCAGCTGCAACAGACTATGGATTATTTTGTTAGAGCAGCCAAGGGAAGCAATTTGAGATAGCATGAAAATTAGCTTTCAACATTTGAGGTCATATATGGCAGATTAAATGGCAGCCAGTTTATTCTCTGTAATATGTTTTTTTAATTTTTATTAACCATTGAGTTTAATGTTTAGTGTTACTGTAAGCACAATTATTTTGGTGTGTGCGTATATAACTATGATACATATTACAATTAAATATTATGAAGGAGGGGAGGGGGGAGGATTTTTCTGTTAATATGTAAAGTTTTGCTACACCACAGGTTTATAAGGTTTTGGCATAATCAGATTAATGAAACCCCTCCCTCCCCCCCTCCCCCCAAAAACAAAAATAAACAAACGAAAATGGACAAAAAGTTGTAAGTTAATTGGGTGTAAAAGAATAATACACAAACGTTCTCCAGCAAAGTAGTCAAGATGAAATGAAAAGAGGGTAAGGGGGAAAACTCTGTAGTAGACTCAGTACAGTAGAGGCCACAAAATTATAAACTGGTCATAAGGAAGAAGGTGTAAAATAAGGCAGTCAGGTTGGCGCAGAGTATACTTGAAATGCATGAAAAGTAATTTTATAAACCTGGTATACACAGTGTATCAGGGGGTAACATTGTATTAACATTTTGCAGTTCAGATGGAAGAGTTCCACTTTGATTAGACTGTAACTGCAACGGTATAAAAATGTATTTTTTAAAGAGAATTATGGAGAAAATTGTTTTTATGTAAAAATAAGTAGTCATGCAGTGAGTGTGTTGTTTTTCACGTGTGTGAGACTTGGAGGATTGCTACTGATATGACATAGTCATAGTGTTCGGGTTCATCTGAATGTAAAAAGAAGGGGAAGAATTGTGTAGTTTTGTCTTTGAGTACAACATGTACACAGCTGTGGGTAATAGAAGGCTGTACATGATATTTTAAGCATCCAGCTGGGCTTCCTGAACACAAGTGTTTGTAGGCATGAATTTTACAAAGAATTTTGATACCAATTACAGAGTTATTTAAGATTTTCTGAATATCTGAAGCCAATTCTCACATCATTTAAACATTTCTGAAAATCTTGAAGATGACTTGTACAAATAGTCTCCCTTTCTGTGGAACAGTGTTAGGACAGGTAGGTCTACACACTTAAGGGCTTTGAAAAACTGTATTGAGTTAAAAGTGAGTTAAGTGTTCTTTCACAGTTTCCGCATAAACATTAATATTGACAATAAGATGAAATTAAGGAGGATTGATAAAGAACGGTAACAGCTTGGTTTGAAGTTGAGAGAAACAACTATAAGAAGAAAAAAAGTGCGGTACTGGGAGAACAACCTAGAACAAGTAGAAGGGTGCTTGCCTCATTTTAGTTCCTTGATGATTACAGTGATGCGTGATTAGGTTTAACAAAGTTAAGACCTAAAATGAAGCAAACTTTCTTTTGAGGATTATTTTACTTGTTTTTCTTTCTTTCTTTTTTTTCCTTTGTTTGTTTGTTTTTTTTTAAAAGCCCATTAACAGTTTTAAGATAGTTGTAAGGAACATTTTGTAGAACAATGTAATTCTGAAATTGTAGTGTCATGATGACTGTCTGTATTACCTCTCTTTCTCACACCTGTTTCAGTAGAGGAATTTAGTTTTTGTCCAGATGGCAAAGAAGGCAAAGGAGAATGGAGGGGAGGGGGTGGGGGGGTGTAATGCCTAGTGAAGTAAGAAGAGAAGAGAAAAGAGGTAATGTCTGTATTCCTCTTGCTGACTGATGCATGGTGAGAATATTGTTTTGATTCAGATTAGATAAAAAGGTTGATCACTGTGCAGCAGACATTCTTATGGGCAGTACCAACAAATTTGTGATAAATGTCATAGCAAAAAAAAATCCTTTTGCTCAGCTAGGTTAATACATTTACCTGTGCACTTGGCAACAAAGTGGCGGAGGTACACAGCTTAGCAAACAAAAGTGTTGATTGGATGGGAGTGTTTTTGATTGTCAGAAATCTCATCAAAGAAATTCTGTGGATCAAAATGCAGATGAAGAGATATACACATATTACATGATAGACACTTAAGAGATCAAGTTTTCATGTTTCGTCTGGCTGATTGGAGTGTTTTATGCCTTCTGTGTTACATTCATGTAAAAAAAAATTATCTATTCATATATCAAGATATATGTTTTATATTGAGTTATTTGAAGTTGATTATATCAAGTTATCAGTTTAGTAAATTTTGTGACAAAAATGTTGTTCAGGAGCCAGTGTAGACCGCAACTTGACAAAAGTAAGATCCGACTTCTGATCATCGCTGATACAGAAAAGGGGCGTGTTCCCTACTTTGACTCCAATGCCATCAGGAGGATAGATGATACGCAACTTGAGCAGGTAAGAAATTTGAGAGCTTTTGCTGGTTTTTTTTTTTATATAGAATGCATGGAAGCTTGCATACATTTCAACATATGTATGGGTAATATTATTCTTCTGTTTCCTCAGGACTTCCCCTTATTACTCTCCCCTGTCCCTCCTCTCAAGTCTTTTTTCCTGTTTCCATCCTCCCTTCTTCATAGTGCTCTCTACTTCCACATACAATTCTCCACCCACAGCTTCTATGCTCCTCAACCCCCTCCTCCCTCTGTGTACTGTAGACCCCTTCCCTTTCACCCTTCCAACCTGCTTCCCACACCTCCTCCCGCCCCTCCTGCCAATCCTACCATCTCCACCTTTCCTCCCACTTTCACATCCAGTCTAGCCATACACACCTACAGAAATAGAGTTACACTTGGTTTTCGACTTGCATTTGATTGTGTTAATAGATACTGTTCACTATATTGTATATTTTGTATGTTATATATAGCTATTTCTTGTTTTGCTTTTTGTTATATATGTTTGTATGACTGAAGATGATTAAAGTGATCTTAAGAAAGAATTTTAAGCTGTTTCAAGCTTTAACAAGCTGATGTTGTTTCATTTATACATAGGAATACTTGTGTTCAGTTCAACTATGTGGCCCCTTCCGCCTGTTCCATGAAAGATCCTGGACACTTTTTTTACTTTCTCACAATGCTCACTACAGGTTGAGTCAGTGCACTAAATTCTGGTTGACATAAACTATTTCTTGAATTTATAAAAACTGACTTTTCTAAAGTTTCATTACTGGTAAAGACTAAATATGGTTAACTAGAACTAATTTGTCCCGCTTCTAGCATCTTGTGCTCTCAGCAACTTGTGTTCAGTGAACTCCACCGTATTCTGTTCTCTGATACTGTCATGTTGCAACAGTGGTGACCTTGTGGATTGCTAGGTAAAAAGGAAATAAGCTGCTACCAAATGTCCAGATTATAGCTGTCAAAGGTGCAGAAACCCTTTAGTTTCAGAAGGATTCACCCCCTAGGCTCCCTGCCTTCCAAAGTTCCTGCTTCTGATTTTTTGCTGGTTTCATTCAGGAGAGTTTAAAATGACCATCACTTGCTGTGCGGCAATTAAACTCTCTTTCCTCGGAAAATTGATTAAAGATTAATAGTTTTTTTAATTGCATGAAGAAGAAGAGAAAAAGACAACATAGACTTTAAACTAAACCATTTTGTGTTAGTTTATACTAAGGAGTGAGAGAATGGCTTCAGAAATGATTAGGTGACAAGCAGTTAAAAGGAGTGACAGTAAAATCTGGAGCTGAATATTGCTGTGGTTCCATTTCATCTGAAGTGGAAAGGATTAATATGAGCTGGAGTTGATTATTATGTTAGTCTTCGCAGAAGATGATTTTATGGAGAATCGTTATTATTGTTTTTATTGATTATTGTCATCTTTATTCTTTTTCAGAAGAAAGGGTTCAAGTCTGCCTGCAGACTAGTCCCCGGAAATAAGAATACCAAAGATGGAGGAAATGGAGCGGTTGCCTCCTCTAAACCTGAACCAAAATATCAGGTGAGATGTTTGATAGGTGTGTGTGGAAACTTGCCATAAGAAATACTAAGTGTGGCAGTCAGTATCTCTGTCGGCTAGCAAATCAGTTGGGACCAATGAACGAACCAGTCAGCTGTAGACCTATCAGTACCAGATTTACTTAAACCCTGAATGATGTGAATCAACAAAAAAGTTGTCAGAAATGCACACAATACAAAAAGAAATGAATTAGATAGAGAAAAAGGAAAGGGAAATGCACATTAATTTTTGTTCATTTCCCATACAAATGTTGAATGATTGTCAGTGTGTGTGTGTGTGCATACACGCACATGTATGTTATTGATAACCCTTCATTTACTTGCCCTTATATCTGTCCATTCGTAGCTTGGCTTTTGTCTTTTTAATTTTAAAACATTCATTCATTCTCCTCATTTCTTAATCTGTTTTATTAGATCTTTACTGGTTCTTGCTGTGATGATTGTATTGCTGCTGCTCTCCCAATGTATTGCAGTTAAAGAGAGAAAGAGTCATGCACAAGATATATGGTCAAGAAAGTATATGGCAGTGCATACGTCGGTTGAGTATTTTGGACAATAGCCTCTTGAGCTAACGTCTGTAGGGACGTGGAATGTTCGTCTCCTTGAAATTGCACTCCAGTCGTGGCAGCTTGCACTATAAAACAGATCATGTGCTCTGTGAACAGCAATGATAAGTTGTACTTATAGGTCAAGTGAGAGGATGAACTGAGGTCCCTGTGTGCACCATGCAGTTAGCATGTGATAAGCTTTATGAGCATTTGCAATGAAAGTAGGTGCGCAAAGTTCAGTTTCAGTCAAAGTGGACCGTGACCTTTGTGCAGCATGTGTTTAGCATGTGACAAGCTGATAGCGCAATTGCTTACAAACTAGCTGCCTAGCGTTTACTTTGATGAAATGTACACATGGCTTGGATTTTTTTTTCTCGAATGGCCTTTTGGCTGAAACCATAATAAAAGTTGAGCCTTCTTTTTTTCTTTTTAAACAATTGGTGTGCTTTCTTGACTGCTCCTAGCTTCTTTTTTTTTATTTTTTAATTTTATCTCATGCTGGTCTCTGACTAAACATGTTTTTTGGGTTTTTTTTGCCTCAATTGAAGATTTGAACTCTGCACACATCTTAGATAACATAGCCAGCATGGTTTTTTTTGTTTTGTTTTGTTTTTTTCATAGCCAGCATGTTAATGTTTCATTCTTTTCTTTTTTTTGTGAGTGTTGATATTAATTTTGAATTTTTCTGTTTCCAACTCACCTTGACAAAAATCAGTGTCCTGGGCATGAAAATCATTGTGATCAAGTTGTTGAAAACGAAATGATGCCACAAAAAACAAAAAAAATGAGGGAAACGGAATTAACACGAAATGAACTATCATAATGGGCACCATTGTAAATTTAGGTTTACCTGTGCAGAAAGACCATGGTTCCTCACCTCTGCAGAATTGTCCTTGCACAAGCTTTAGAACTCTGAACACAATGTAAAATTTGCAGAATTGTCCTTGCACAAACTGTAGAACTCTGGACACAATGTAAAATTTTGATGATAAAAGGGTCATTTGAAATCATCTCAGTCAATGAGCTAAGTCCCAGTATGTGAGACATAAAGAAGTTCTGCAGAGGAACCAGACTTTGTCTCACTTTAATCACGGCTGTGGTGTTAAATATGTCATTTTGATAGCATTTATTTGCATGTTGTTTATTTCTCATGCATGTGTACGTGCGTGTGTGTGTGTGTGTGTGTGTGTGTGTGTGTGCAGTTTCAGAAAATGGGGAGTGATGTCAAACTGCTGGAAGAGATGATGTTTGGTGCCGTGGCTATGGCGTACAAAGGATCCACACTTAAAGTTCATCATATCAGGTAGTTTGACAGGAAGAAAGTATTTGTCGGAGGACATACTCATTTGTTGCCAATAGTATTTTGGAAGGCATGTGTGACTGTTATGTGAGTGAATGTTTGCATTTTTATGTATGTGTGGCTGTATGCATACTTCTGTGTGTGTGCGTGCATACAANTACTCATTTGTTGCCAATAGTATTTTGGAAGGCATGTGTGACTGTAATGTGAGTGAATGTTTGCATTTTTATGTATGTGTGGCTGTATGCATACTTCTGTGTGTGTGCGTGCATACATGCGTGCACCCGTGCATGCATATGTGTGTGCGCATGCATGTGTGCATGTGTGCATGCATGTGTGTTTGTGTGTACACACATGCATGTGCGCACGTGTGTGTGAATGAGTGAGTGAGAATTGAATTTTTGCATCTATGAGGGTGTCCTGCTTTGATGGATTATTTACATATAGCTATTGAACAATAGAATCTGTTCCACAGATGTCCTCCTCAGCTGGTTGTGACAAAAGTGTTCTACCCCAACAAACCCAAACCAGATTCTGCCAGGTGAGATTACGTTTTTGTGCTCCCACAAGTTTGTGTGTGCATGGTGTGTGTGTGTGTGTTCAAGGTTGGTTTTTTTTTTGCAGTAAGTTTGCTTATGCTTTGCTTAGAGACTTAGAAACAAGTCAGATTTTTTTTCTGTATAAAGATGACACTCTAATCAGGATTTTCTTAAAGGACTTAATAGGTAGGTCTGTTTCTTTAAAAAAAAAAAAAATTGTTTGGTTCAGAGGTTGAAATGCTTTTTCATGAAAATAGAGAAAATTGGTAGTGGTGTGTGTGTGTGTGTGTGACAAGGCTACACTATCTGTNTGCTTTTTCATGAAAATAGAGAAAATTGGTAGTGGTGTGTGTGTGACAAGGCTACACTATCTGGTTTTTACAAATGGGCAGACATTTGTATGCATGCATGCAAACGCTCATTTGCCATTGAGTAAGAATTACAGCAAGTATTTTACGAACATTTCAGTGTCGACACCGATTCCGATTCAACACCTAGCAGTCTGTCCAGTTCTTATGCAGACCATTTTGGAGATATTTCTACACCAGTCCGCAAAGTGAAAAGTAGTAATGGTGAGTGAATTTGTTTGTGTGTGTGTGTGTAAATACGCTTGTGATACGTAGTGTCCATATGTGTCTCTGTGTATGATCGTGGTGTATTGCATGTGTATGTATGTGAGAGAGATAGAGAAAGAAGTTGTTAGGATGGAAAATTAAAGAAAAAGTGATCGAAGGAAAATGGTGGGATTCAGAATTAACTATAATAATTTGCTCATAATCTCAGTGTGGGGAAAATGCACTGAATAACAGACTTATACTTTTTCTGGTTATTACAGTGTACTGACATTTTCAGATTTTGTGTATTTGTTGTTATTGATTATAATTATATTTTAGTCTGTTTTTGCACAAGCTAAACTACATCATAGTAATATTTTCTTGACTTTAATGGCTGTTAGGAAATTTGTGTTGTATCGGTATACTTTAACATTTTGAGTTTGCATTTAATATTTTTCTTTCATTATTTTCCAGTGACGAGCATACCTATGGATGTTCCCTTTGTGCGAGAGAGCTTCGTAGACAGTTGTGATGAGGACAGCGGACTGTATTCCTGTGAGTTTGCGAAGAAAGTTACTGTTTAGAAGTCGGGTGTGAAAGTTTTTCACTATACTCGTCTTTTTTTTTTTTTCCTAGAATAGCTGCACAGCTCAAGTTTTCAGGTTTAGAGGAATGCCATTTAGTTAACTCAGACAAAGATTGATACCATTATTGTTGGTAGATGGACTGATGCTCAGTGTGTGTGTTTGGTTGAAAATGTTTTGTTTTAAAATGCCAGATGGTGCTGTTTGTGTCTGAGTAGATCTAATACCAAGGAGAAAAGAGAAATATGCACAGTTCATTAGTGCTGTCGCCCAGGCAGATGTGCAATGCAGCGTGCTTACATGCACAAGCACACTCTCTTTCTCTCGGGAAAACACTTGTGTACTTACTCTGAAAAGACCTTAAAAGAATTGACTTTTATGTTAGTCCGACTTCGAAGTGAAGTGTTGGTATGTAGTCCTGTGTTATTTCAGTAACATCAAGTGGCAGCTTCCAGTCCCTTTTCCCATCACCAAGCAACAACAGTACCAACAGTTACAACAGTCTTCATAGACGCTGGATGCGCTCTCAGACAACGTCACTCCAAAGGCGGTGGGATTCTCAGGAAACCCTCAATAGCATGGAGGTGAGTTTTTAATGTACAAAGGATGGTGACTGGTATTGTAGTTTGTCACAAGCCGTATACTTTGTCCTTTTATTGTTTATGTTTCAGTAATGTCCTTTTGTTTCTCGCATATGTAATCCTTGGCTGAAAATAATGTCCTTTTTTTTCTAATGAATTGAGAGTAATGTCCTTTTGGTTATGTTATGATGCTTTAGTTTGTCTTTAAAGCAATGACTGTATATGGTCTGGTCTTACTGATGAAAGCAGTGATTTTTGTATGCCATGGAAGTAGAGTAATGCTTGGTGCTGGTATCCTTTGTGTGTTTTTGCTTATGTTATGCCAAACTGCTAAACACAAGGTAGTAATGCCAAATCTAGTTTCTTATCTGTGTTTTTGACAAGAATGTTTGCCTCTGTGCTTTAGAAGAAGGCTGATTTTCACATGTCAAAAGTTGTGGATAAAAGTTTGTGAAACTCAGGCCCTGCGTGGAATGACTAGATGTGTTTTATTTACTTTTCTGCCAATTTTCATAATGCTAGTGTCTGTTATTATCAAGAAAAGGTTCAAGTTTACCACTGACATGTGGACATGATTACATAGACACTTTTTGTCTACATGAATCTAAAATTCAGTGTTAAGAACACGACAGGGAGCTGAGATGGGAAACTGGAATGTTATGTTAATCATCCAGTGTATTGATTTTGCAGAACTCTCAGATGCGGAAGAAGAAACAGATCAAACTTGCTATCGGCATTCTGTTCAGTACAAGTGATGGCAAAAGCTTCCAGGAGGGAAAAGATTCTGAGGAGTACAGGTGTGTGCATAATTCTTGAGTGAAAGTTGGCAGCTGGAAAAAAAATTGTTTTGAAAAAAAAAAAGACTGAGACATGAAAAGATATTTAATTCTTTTTAAAGATTTTTTTGGAAAAAAAAATCTTCACCAAAAGCATGTGCAAACTGATCCAAACAACTGGTCATTCAGCCTCTGGATTATTGTTATCACCGAGACTACTTCTGATTGCAGGGCCGCCTTGTTTAGTGCCATGCAAGTTATTGAATAATGAAGTGAGACTTTTACACAAAGGAGAGAGTGTGGGTGAGGATAATCAACTCAAGTCCAAGTGACTAGAAGAGATGCAGATGGTGATAGATAGATGTTAGATGCCTAGACTAACTGATCAGGACTTACAGCAATTGTGTTAAAACAAAAACCAAAAAAACCCATTAAGCCTGGTATTGCTTTCTGCATTGTCAGTCATGGTCAAGACTTTCATGGCACCATGACCAATAGTACGAGAAGCATGGAAGAGTATGTCATGGGAGGCTCAACACATGAATTTATGGCATTGTTGTGTACGTCAGATAAAATGTTGAGTGTGGCAAGAAATGCAGGTATTTACTATTTCAATGTCAGAATACAACTACCAATTTTCATGTTAAAAAGTTATTTTTATCTTGTGACTGAAAATTGATTGAAACTCTTTGTGCAGGATTTTCCAGAGTTTTTTCTTCTCTCACATGGCATTGATTGAGGGCCATGTGGAAGGCCTGCAAAGCTCTGTTGAAAGAGCATTCTTCACTGGAAAGAACATGGTTCCTTCTATATTTGAGGTGGGTTTGTGTTTAACTTTGTATTGCATAAAGTGGAGCCAGAAAAAAAAGAAGAGAATATCAATATGGAAAAATTTAAATGAATTATTTGAATTCCAGTGACTGAACAAGCATCTAGGGTTTTTTTCTTACACAATCCATGGTTTTTTTTTGGTTTTGTTTGACCCTAGGGCTGGCTTTCTGTGTGTGTAGTCTGTATGAGTGAGCTGTATGATTAGACAGATAGGCACGTGTATGTGTGCACGCTTATTCTGCATGTAAATACATGATATTTATTAGATTTATACAGGTGAGAGTACATTTCAGTTTTAGAATCAAAGGCACTATTAGTCAGTCATCCCTATCCTAGTAACCCAAGGATGAACTGTTTTGATCACCTGCATTCCAAATGTACCATCTTGCACTGAAAGTGTGACATGAATTGGCTTCTTTAGTTTCATTTTATTCAGGAAAATTGTGCTGTCTCTTGACAAAAACAACCTTGGGATGACTGATGTTTGTTTTCATATGTAGCTTGCATAATGTACCACCTCTTACATAAAGAAAATCCAATATGTAGGATGACTGACATTCTGTTCATGCTGATAAACTGACTTGTAACCTGGAACTCTTCCTCTGTGTCAGGCTTTGGACACGTTCCGTAATGCCATGCATGACCTGTACATGGGCCCTCGTCTGCGAGAACCGGTGTGGCTCAGCATGATGTCCAATGTCAGCTACAAGTATGCGCTCTGTGAGCGCTTTGTCCATGAGTTTATGTTCCTGGCGGCCAAATTCGACAACAAATCAACTAAATTGTGAGTAATCATCTTCAGGCATCTTTCTTTGTTCATTTTGAGTATGTAGTCTATCTACATGCCCCACCTTCCTCTATCTCCAAATCCCACCTCCAACCCATCACCCCTGTTATCCTTACATCCCCCTCCATAGCACCTCAGACTAGGTTTTTGCTTGTTTATGTGTTCTCTCTAAATATAGGTCAGAAAGCTTTGGTGATCATTCATTGCCAGGGCATGGTAAACTGGGCAATAATTCATGGTTTGTTAGCAGTTGAACTTCAAAAGATTTTGGATCCAAGGGTAGCTCTTCACCATTGTATCTCTCTCATGATATCCCTATGTAAAGTTGCAGTAATCTTTTTAAAAGGCATTCTGTGTTAAAAGGATATTTTGACTTTTTTGCTTCTAATCTTTTAAATTTGTATAGGTGCAGAAAATGTCAATAAATTTATGATGTTTTAAACCTCAAGGAAACAAGTTGTTTTATAAAATTAGAATTGGGTCAGTCTGAGATTAAGGTCATTGGATGAATATTTGTGTACCAAGTTAGTACAAAGTATGAATTTTGGCATTGAAAACATTTTTGCATCAAATGTTAGATATTAGTCCTGCAGCAGTTAAGTCTTTGGGGAGTTAATTAATTGTAATTAAAAAAGAAATGATCATTTTATTTGTCTTGATTCTTAGATTCATTGTAGAATTGTGTGTGTAATAGCATGCCTGTGCAGAGAGCACACCCCATCATCAGCTGTGCCCCCTTATTTCCCCCACAACGCATACACAGAGGCAAAGAGAGATGTATGTGGTTTGTTTATGTGGACAGCTTCATCAGCACCCTGTTGTCAGCGGTGTTAACGTACCACCTGGCATGGGTGGCAACAGTCACACCTGGTGATGGCACACCTTCCAAGTCCTACCTTGACAAACATTCGTCAAAATGGGTAAGGTTGGTTTTTTTTTATGACTGGCGATATTGGTTTTTAAAGACGATGTATCTCTTGTAGTTCATTTGATCTTTTATATTTTCAGTGGGGGTGTCTTGTCTGTTAACATGTTTTCTGTGGTTTGTGTGTTTGTCTAGGTATATGGCCGTTTGTGTATGTGCGTGTGTGTGGAGAAAG
>LFLW010094704.1:0-16266 GCA_001262575.1 Conus tribblei | reverse complement strand
CAGTTCTGCTTTTTACATGGCACAGTGAGTTCAATCCAACTCCTTGGTCAACCTGAGTGGGAAAACAGTATCCAGTCTCATGCTGCTCTGCCTGTTGGAACAATATGACAATTTCAGTTTACAAAAAGTTGGTGGACAAGTAATTTTTTGATAGCCCACCTGATAGCAACCAAACAATTACAACATCAAGCTGCGCAACAAGTTTCTGAGAAAATTGATGGCAAGAAGGAAACATCATGCTTTACCCAACAAATTATTGAAGTGTTTGCATTACTGAAAAGGATATCAAACAGTACTATCGTGTTTCTAAAAGGAACAGAAATGTCAGCAAATCTGAGTAAAAAAAAGAATATCGCAATTCAGATATGATTATTTCTGAGGGGAAAATGTCAGCCAAAGATTATTGATCTGCTGGCAATGAAATACACCAAAAGCAATGTAGCACAGGAGCAGTGCAATACATGAGTGTGGTGCATTCCATATTATACACCACTCATGGTGAAACATTCGTTTAGAGTGCTGGGACTTGCATGATGTGAAACATAAACACTTTACAGCAGACTCCATGAAAACCTTGCTCAGAGATGTCCCACTTGATGTGACCTTTGAATTTCTCACCATTTTTCATCTGACCCAAGATTTTATGGAAGAGATTTTTAATTAAATGTCTGATGTGTTTTTAGGTGTATTTTAAAGGGTTGTGTGAATTAGGGTTTTGTTTTGTGTTTTTCAATGACTTGTCAGTTGACTTGGAATGCGTTGACAGCCTTGATATGGTCCTTTGCAATCAGCTGGGCTAGAAGCAACATTACCTTACCATGCGTGAGAGTGCTGTATGTTTTCACACCTTTGCCATGTGCTGTTTTTCACCTTTCTTCATAGAACACAGAATAGACGCTATGTAATGTTTGCATGGCTACATCAGACATTGTGCTGGGGAGTTGCTGTTAAAGACTACTGGATGTGACTGCTCACAGGTGTTTGCTTTGCTTGCTTCCTATGCACAGGTGTACATGCTGACAGAAGCCGGGGATGACAGGTGAGAAGAGAACCACTGAGAACACCATCATCCAGTGCTCAGCTCTCTGACTTCTGCCTGAAGGCAAACGTGAGGAGGGGAGGGAGCGGGGATGTGAGGAGGGTGGGTAGTTTCACAGGCCTGGGGATGGGGGTGGGGACGAGGGAGCGCTGAAGGCAGTGGAAATGTTGGGTGATATCCATGGGACACATTCTTCTCCTCGTTGCCCAGTGCTGATATTACCAGTTGAATTAGTGTTACATCTTCTGTGGAAAGTTTCTTCTCTTTGTTGTTTTTGTTTTTCCAAGAAATGCAACATTCTTCATGAAAGAGTTTTGGGTTTGGCTGAGGTGTTGTACAATTCTTACCTGTCACCAAAGCCAAGACAGTGTGTACTAGTTAGTATGTGGACAAAATATGTCCATGAATTGTTCCTATGTTCATGATCATCTCTTCTACCAGAAATTGCAATATATGGAGAAGGATGAGAACAAATAATCTGGTGTCTATCTCTGCTTATAGACGCAGAGTTCAGTAAACAGAACAGTTAGGAAAAATAGTCATAATGACCTCATAGCCCAAAAGCCTTGTTTTATTAATAATGTTGGTGGGGTTTTTTTTTCCAACAACAACAAAAATCTTATCCATATGTTCACCTCAGANAGAAGGATGAGAACAAATAATCTGGTGTCTATCTCTGCTTATAGAAGCAGAGTTCAGTAAACAGAACAGTTAGAAAAAAATAGTCATAATGACCTCATAGCCCAAAAGTCTTGTTTTATTAATAATGTTGGTGGGGTTTTTTTCCCCAACAACAACAAAAACCTTATCCATATGTTCACCTCAGGAGAGATGACTCTAATGCACATGAGTAAATTATCCATTTTCAACATGACTTTGAATACAAATCGTGGGAAGGGAGAATTATTTTCTGTATGATGTGGCCAGTGTCCCTTTCAATGAATGAATAATGTGTATTTTTGCGATATGACAGTTTTTCCATTTTCTTTCTTTTTCCTCTTTTTTTTCCTTTTTTTTTTTTTTTTTTGAAGTATTTTGGTGACATGTTAGTCACAATTTCCATCTACATGCTTGCATGAAAGTTCATAGTACACTTTACAGACTTATTGCGCCCATGTGGCATGTTTTATTGGAACACCATAAGGAAATGTACAACGCCTTTTTTTTTCATGTTGAATAAAATGTCGGGTGTACAAAAAACATGTTGTTTAAAACCAGATTTTTACAAAAAAAATTTTAAAAGAAGAGGTAAAATAAGATCAGATTTATATGTTATGTACATATTCACATTCATTTCTGGAAAGGAGATATTCAGGACAGACGATAATTCTGACAAATGACATACTTAAACCAACAATGCTAAAACTACTCATATGTAGAAACAGAAAACGCAGCAAAATGACAGCAAGTGGAACGTGTGCCTGCTCACATGTGTCACTTTGTGCACATGCATGTGTGTGTGCGTGTGTGTATGTATGTGTGTGGGGAGGTGTGGACGTGGGCAAGTGAGTAGGTGTGTATATGTGTGGAGAAAACTATTTTGCTTACTTGTTTATCGCAATCAAAACCCTTTGAGAGAAACATTATAAATGGTCTTTCAAATTAGTTGTCATGTTAATTTGTTTTGTTTTTAACAAGATTACTTGGAGATCACAGAGAAAGCCTCTTTTCAAAAAAGATTTCACGCGTTTTGTCAATATTCTAAAATGGAAAGAATCGTTGACCTCAGAAGGGATCATACCATTTCTGCAACTCCCTCCTCTCCAACCATTCTTCATCCTCCATCTCTACCCTCAACTAGTCTCCCTGTACAGACAAATGAACGTGAAAAACAGCGTCACAGAATTCTTTTTTCTACGCACGTATCATTAACCTGTAGTTAAACCAGCAGCCTCAGAGTGTTTGATACTCAAAACTTGGCATGCTTCCCCCTTCGCCAAAGAACTGTTCAAGAATTCATTTTTGGCGTTAAGAAGTCAACTGAGACAAAGTTGTGCTGCCCCAGTCATGAGTCAACATGTAGTATTATTTGTCACATGTAGCAGTGAATCCTTGTTGCTACCCTAATCCATTATCAAGTTAAACTACAAACTCACCAAACATTTGTTTATGCCACAGATCCATGAGAAAATGTAGCTACACACCCACTAGACTCAATGGTAATCAATATTCCTTAAATCTGGTCTCCATCAGCTGAAAAGTCAGGGTTTACTTACACACAGAGATTAACCATATGACAAAGCATCTGCCATAATAATTTTCTGTAATTTTTATCTTCGTTTTTGGAAGAAAAATAATGGGAGAGGGAGAATTTTTTCCAGAATTTTTTTTTCTTCACTTCAGCCTTATATTGGTATGCTAAGTGTTGATCATTGTATGCTAAGTGTTGATCATTTCCTTTGTATATGAGCTTTTTTTCTTTGTGTGAAAGCTTGTTTTGATGTATAAAATGAGATCTGTTGTCTTTGTTTCAGTGTGCTTGCTGTCTTAGTGTACAAATACCAGAAGAAATATACCTATTTATATCAATATACCTCATGGACTGTGGGTATTTGTCATAGATCTTTTCCCATGTTGTATGTATTTGATCACCTGCCAAAATTTGCATTGTTTATCTCTGCATTTGTAAGCAGACTTCATGGCCGTTTTCCTCCGTTTAAAAAACAGTTCGAATATTGTGTCGATGTTTAACACTTACAAGGTAGTGTGTTAACCACTGAATGAGAATACATGAATTATTAATATTAGAATGTCCATTTGGAAGACAGAGACAGCTTAGATAAATGCCATTGTTTACATCATGTTTCAAAAATGATTCGTCAGAGTACAAAAAAGCTAATGAGACACCAAATGTGGGTGGAAACTTTCCCTGCTGTACTGTTAAATGCCCAAACAGAAAAACCTGCACATTCATACATTCGCAACACAGTCTGTGTTAAACGACTATAGTGACGTGCCAATATGAAGATCAGAACTTTAGGTTGAGGCCACATATACTGTGGACCAATACTGCTCCAGCAGTATGCTAGCCTTGAGCCGTGAGTAGTTGGTGGTCATACCAAACGCAGCGACTGCTAGTGGTTGGCTCACCGAGAGTGAGGTTTTTAGATTTCAGAGCCTATCAACCAAACGATTTTACTATCTATAGTGCATGGTTGAAAAATAACAATAGAGAACCTCAGAAATTTTCCTTTTTGGCCCCTAGTTCTTGAAGACATTTATCTTACTTGCATGGTATAGGATAAAGGGAGTTTCAAATAAAAACAGTCATATTCAGAGACTTTCGTTTGTTTAAATTTTTGTCGTTTTTATTCTCATGTCTCTTTATATATTAGGAAATGTGCTAGGCTACACAATTCACCAAATTCTGTAACCATCCTGGTAATCGGAACCCTATCAAGACCTCAACTCACCTGTTGCAGGGTAAACTGGCTGAACGCCAGCTGACAGCTTAATGGCCACATTTAATGCTGTTACAGCTAGTTTGGTGTTTGACAATGCTGTTCACAGCCACTCTTACAGTTGATCAGCTTGACAGTAGTTCTTCTACTTTGCATTGTGTGCCAGCAAATACATGCTACAAGGAGAGCTGAGAGAACCTTTGTTGTATTTACATCAAGGAATTTAGATGATAGAGCTGGGTCTACCCAGTATACATGAAAAAAGTAGAGTCACAGAATCCCATCAATTTGAACCTGACTTCAAACAAATGTATCACACACGCACACACACACACACACACACACACACAAGCACTGTCCAGAATTCCATCATTTTGAATTTGAGCTTGGGCAAGATGAAGGAATGTGTCATGTGTATTTTCAAATGCTTTCAAGAACCATCTCAGCAGTACTTGATTATGTTCAGATTAAATGACCAAACTCTATCCTACAGGAGTTGGTAAGGTAATTTTTCACATCTGGTCCTTTGTGATAGGATCCCATTGTTTTGAGACATCTGCATTCACCACGCTGTCCATACAGCCAGGTTTCATTGCTATACCAAAGGATGCCAAGGACATCACTGAGAAGTGGCATTTTGGTCGCGCGCGATAGTGTCACGTTCTTCCTGCTGATTTACATGTAGCCGAGGCTTTTCCCACCCGGCAGTCGAGTTCTTTGTCCATGTCTCCATTGTCGTTAATTCAGCCCCTTAGGAAGACGAGAGGGGACAGACGGAAAGGGGCTTAACAATTTAGTCAGAGGCAGCTGTTAAAGAGAAAGTCACCGTTTTCAACCAGGTATCTCAAATCAACAACTCTATGTCATCACAGATCTTCTCTTTCCTTGAACCAATCCTACACGACCCAGTAGATACAACGTGTATATAGAGAACACAATCCCTATGGTTGCTTTGTACGTACTTAGACCAGGGTCATAGACTTTGTTGTATTGGTGAAAGAAAAACTGCTGTACATAAGCCGTGAGCAGTGTATGTTTGCCAGGTGTGACGTGTTACCTGGCAGGACGTGCTGAAGATGTCAGTACACTGTAGGCTGTTTGAAGCAAATGTCAACTAGTGCGGTGGAGCAGAATGGAGTACTTGTGTACTGACGTGAAGGCAAACACATTAATTTGTCCAGTGCTTTTCTCAGGCCGTGCTTTGAGTGTTGTACACGATTGTTCAGATTATGTACATCAGCTTCTCTTCCCCAAGGAGTTGTTGTTATATCATGTGATATAATTTGTGTAATTAAATTTATAATACCGCAAAAAAAAAAAGGTTTGATGACACATATTCTTCACAATATGCATGTTGGTATGTACGTATCTGTACCAATATGCTGTGCGTTATCTGTTTTGATGTCTGAGTAAACGTGTGTGTGTGAGTGTGTGTGCGCATGTGTGTGTGTGTGTGTGTGTGCGCGCGCGTGCGTGTGTGTGTGTGCGTGCGTGTGTGTGCGTGCAAGTACGATAACGTATGCATGTGTGAAAAAGGGAACCAAACACCCAAGATTCATCAAGTTTAATCCTTTTGCCTCTTTCAGGATAAGGATACAATGACAGAGTGAACGCATATCACACTATCCCTGTGGACCAATCAAAATACAATAACAACACCCCCCACCCCCACTCCCTCTGCATGCAGACACTGTGGAGACCTTTTCAGTATAGCATGTACATATCCCTGCTTTCTGGAAATTGTGTGCCAAAAAAGGTCTGTTTTCTTTAACTATCTTTTTTTTCTTCTTTTTCTGTGTATGCAGGCTGATACTTCTGCAGACACTCCTTGTATAGACAGGCAAGGATTAATCCCATCTACCCAACCGAGGGAGTGGAGTTTTGTGTGTATGACTGTTTTTATCCCGTCATTAGGGCAGCCATATTCCAAAAGTTGGTGATGGGATTTTATGTGTGTGCAAGATGTTACGCGTGTGTTCACTCACAGAACCTTGGTTAAAAGTCTCATTCAAAGGACTGTATGGGAAATGGAGTCAGAGCCAATGTTAACTCCGAGGGAAAAATCCCCCTGTACCGAAACAGCCTGGTGGAGATTCAAACCCGCAACCCCAGGATCACCAAGATCACGAGTCTGGCCCTCTACCACTGAGGTATTACGGCCCCCTTTGACTATCTTTGATTCTGCCCTTCTTCCTGTCACCTTCTTTTCCAGCTTTGTGGCTCATTCACCTGTCTTTGGTCCAGACGTCTCTACACTTCTTTTGGTCTCTTTGCCCGCTGTCTCTTCTGTTCTTTTCTGGGCGCCAGTCATCGGTCAACCACCCTTTGACAAATCCAGTTCTTTGCCAAGTGAGGCGACTGCAGGTGAAAATCTGAACAAATTTTGGAAATATTTATAATAGCTCCCCCAAACAACGCCCATCTTGCGCTGAATTTGACAAAGATAGGTGACTGCTCGTTCTTCATTATCACTGCCCTGAGTGGTGTTGATCTGGCCTGACCTAAGAGGTCAAAACGTGTCGTGTTTCATCTTGTGATTCCTTTGTCCATGGTGTTCTGCGGAGCTCTTATAAATACTTTTAAAATCCAGTTATGTCACACTGTATATGAAAAGGTGCAGCAAAGAAATCTCCAGAATCAAATCCAAACCCGGTGGCACAGTTGTGGTCTGGGACAAACGGCGTACATACAGGAAGCTAACAGATATCAATGTCTACATTCCCAATATCGCCCTCCCCTGGCTATTGTTGTTTCTGTAATTCAAGTTCTGCCAGCAGTGCCCCCACTTTGAAACCTTTTCTTCTGTTGTTGTAATACCTGATGATTAATTAAGTAGTGAAAATGTTCACACTGTTCAAAGTACACTCAAACTGCCCATTGTGCAGTTTCTCTTTACCTGAGAGACGAAATTTATTATATTTTTCTGACGTTCTTTTTTTTAGTTGTAATTATTGGTAACAAGCAAAACTATGAAGTATTTGGGACAGCCTAGTTTGATCTGTTTAAAGGATATTAATGAACTGACCATCATGTTCTGAATTTGTTGATGGTTTTGTGTTTGTGGCTGTTTCATTTTGTTTTTGTTTCTTTCAGGGCAAATCTTTTCAGAACTTTCCTTCTGGGGTGACAGCCATGAAACGGCCCTGTATGGCTGGTTTGCTACAATTAAACAGTACTAAGCTAAAACAACCCTGTTAGCATTAAATCATTAAATAAATTTGTTTTTGAAAAGCTCATGTGTCAAATCACACCTATCAAAGCTTTAAGAAGTAACAAATCAAGCTGTATCCTGCCAGTTTAAAATAAACTGCTTGAACAAATATTGATCGACACACCAGATGTTTTCTTCGAGTCAACCTGGCTCTTAGCACACATATGTATTTCTCAGAAATTCCTAAATAAACAGACATTTCAATCTGTAATTCATGACTGCTAGAAAAAAAAATATGCGAACTGATGGGAATTATACATTCAACTACATGTATATCTGGAAGTTATAATTTTTTTTTCTCCCTATTACAGTCATAATGTGACTTCCGTAAAATCAATCATTTTTTTTTCCAATTCTTATAAATTCTTTACATCAACGTGTATGGGTAATCAACTATTTTACATGTATTATTGACCAAATGTGCCAACAAGTACAACAGTCTTTCATTTAGACATTTAAAAATAATAATAATAGTAATAACAATAATAATGGATATTTCTGGGGCAGTTACCTTCTTGTCAGAAAGCTAAAAGCACTTTACAATAAACCTAATTCACATTAATAAACACCACTCGTTCAACATGTAAATACACATCACACATCTACCAAAAGGGAAACAAGTTTAAATATGAAAAGAAAGAGGACATCCATACATTTTACAGTTCTTATTTATGCGAACATTTGCTGGTACTCTCTCTCTTCACACACACACACACACACACACACACACATACACACACACACACCTCTACATAAACACACACACACACACACACACAGAGAAACCACACACACACACACACACGCACTGAGATCTTATGCCTGATAACAGAAAGCCTTGAGACAGTGTCATATCAGTGGGCAGTTTTTAAAAAGATACATTTTGAGACCAGCTTTCAAAGATTACACAAAGTGGAATGGTGAAGATCGTGAGGTAAACTGTGCCAGAGAGATGGAGCCAAAAATTACAAGGAAGATATGCTGAAGCATTTACATGTCATGTAGGAAACAAAGAGCCACAGTGAATCAGAACTTGACCACAGTTGGCATGAGAGGGTGTAAATTTGAATAAAGTCTGCCAGACAGTGACGGGCAGTGCCTGTGATGGAGCTGAAGGCAAGAGTAGCGATGTTGTGCTGAATGTGTGCAGAGATTGGTAACTGATGAAGAGAGCACAGAACCAGGTTGAAACGGTCAATTATTTTCATTCTGAAAATTAATCTTGCCGCTGCATTTTGAACTTTGGGGAGTTTTTGTATCAGCTATTGAGGACAACCAATTAGCAGTTACAATACTCCAGTCCGGACAAGACTTGAGCATGCTCCACGTGTAGTAAGTTACACAGCTTTGCAGAGATTGTTGACATGCTGCTTCATTGGGAGATCTGAATCATACGTCGCACGTCAAGATTATCATGGAAGAAACAAAGTTTACATCTGAATCTCCAAGTTTAAGGGAAGAAGGTAAGGAACTGTTAATAGACAGTCTGCCTGAAGAAAAAAGAAAAAGAAAAAAATTATAACAGCTTCAGTTTTGCTCTCATTCAACTTCAATTTGTTTTGACTCATCCATATTTTGACATCACCAATACTGTTAGATGCAAAGTGAGGTGACTGCAGTGAAAACTGACACAAATTTTAAAAGGTATTCATAATATCTTCACCAGTTAACATGGACAAACGAATTACAATACAGTTTCCAATTATCTCAACAGTAGAATCAAGATCGGAAGAACAAGATATGTCTTCATGCAGTCGAGCATCCTCAGCAAAGCCATGATGATTCACCGAATGTTTCAGGACCCCATCACAGAAGGGCTGGGTGTGCAGAATGAGTAGCACTGGCACCTTCACAGACCCCTGGGGAACTAACTCTTGGTTGTTGGTGGGCATGATGGATGGACCCCTTTTGTGGTTGTTTCACATGGGTTTCTGAGACAACAGCATCATCGGTAACGCTGTGCTTGCTAATCCCTTGGAGTTGGGAGGAAATGGCAAGCCATAGTCCTCTAAGCAACATACAACTGCCATATTTAAACAAACAGCATCAAAAGACGTCCTGGACAAAATTCTTGATAGATCTGCCTAACTCTTAAACATGCCCCCAAAAAACCACACAGGCTGAAAATTAAACAAAATGTTTGGTGCCCCCACAATGCAATTTTACCCAAACGAAGCAAAAATGATATGATAATGACTCGAATAGATCTCTTGAGACAAAAATAAACAGTGACAGATCACGAGAACAGTTTGTTGACAAAAAGAACTATCTGAGATCTGTCGCATGATACATCTGTATAATATTAGATCATGTAACAATTCAAAGCCAGAGAGCCAACAAAGCAAGTCTTGTAAAGTGAAGTGAAAACAACCTCTGAAGAACCCTGTGCATGAAACAATTTGCTGCACGAACAAAAATCGTGCTCCCCTTCAGACCCTATTTCTAGCAAAGAGTTTTTCTCGGGGCATTTGATCATGTCTGTCCTCAACCAGAGACCTAAATATCCAATCACTTGATTTCATGATCCTGTAAAACTGGAAGAAGTTCCGACCGATTTCAGCAGTTATCTTGTAGGCAGAGACAGAATGGAGTAAAAAAAAAAAACACAAATAATACCCTGCTCCATACCACTTTGCCACTGCACAGGGTAACAAACGTTTGTCATTTATGTGAAATTTATGCGCACTGAATTCACACACACACACACACACACACACACACACACACACACAATCTATTAAAAAAAAGAAACAAAAACACTCGCATTATTTCTTACTTACTGTACAATAATTATACATATTTATCATACACATGTACATGTGTGTGTGCTTACTTATTTAGACTTAGGTGCTCCGGCATCGTTCGACGCATGTGTGTGCTTGTGTCTGTGTAAAAAGATAGATTAAGATATATAAAGAAAGAGACATGCATTAAACCTTAAACCCAACTACTGAACCGTTTTGCTAAACAAGCAAAAAAGCTGACATCAGCTAAGTAGGAGGCACGTGGGAAGAGGGTAGGGGTACCTGCTGGGATTCTTGGCACTCGGGATGCATGATTTGATAATGCTTCTTCAAGTATTGCTTCCGAGACAACCCCTTCCCGCACAGATGGCACTTGAAGGGCGACAGGTTCGGGTTGTGCACAAGGCGGTGACTGTTCAGCACCTCCTTGCGCCGGAACACCTTGGAACAAATGTCGCACTTGAAGGGTTTGTCCTCAGAGTGGGTGGTCAGGTGGTTCTTGAGGTTGCACTTGTAGGTGAACTTGCGGTCGCAGACATGGCAGGTGAAGGTACCGGGCTGCAGGTGCTGCTTCATGTGCACGTACAGGTACTGCTTCTGCTGAAACTGCTTGCCGCAGATCTGGCACCGGTAGCTGAGGGTGGCCGGGTGCAGGGAGAGGGAGGTCATGCTGGCGCCGGGGTGGTGCTTCTTCAGGTGCTGGTTCAGGTACAGCTTGCGGGGAAACACCTTGTGACATACCTGCACGGTCAACACATTGCAAGTTTGAGAATGACATTGCAAAAAAGCTTCTAATCATGCTGATACTGGTGTCTTGGACACTGGAGATTCATTTCACCCCTTGGGTACAGTATGCAATTCAACATATGGTCAGAATCTTACATGAAACCGACGGTGCTGATTACTGTAGAACTCCGGCCTACATTTTTGTGGACTTTCTGTCCCAGTAACGAATTGTTAGAGATGGGGGAGAGGGGGAGGGGGCGAGAGTGAAGAAACCAGAGTATCACTGCTGGAAATATGTGCGCCATTTGAATCTTCGATATTCTTTATGAAAATTTGGCACCAGCATGGGATTCAGAGGAGTTCAACTTTAAAGAGCCAACAGCATGTATCTTAGGAAAAACTGTTCATCTACTGACTATTTCCACACATTCTTTGTCTGTGTCTAGTGACAAAATAAGTAAAAGTCCATTTTACCAAACTGTAAAATTGCCAACTGTTTCTGGGATCCCAGTCTAGGGTCTTTTTATTCTGAAATAAAATGTCACATTACAAAGAGAACTTCTTAAGATGAACTTAGCATGGACCTGCTTCCTTCCTTCAGCAATTCATTTTTACTTTTTTTTAAATTTCATTTATTGAAACTTGATTCTGTAGTACTAAGTGAAAATCCAAGCATTTTTCTGAAATATTCTCTAGGAGTAAGAATTCTACAGTAAGTTCACGACTTTACTTCTTTCTAGGCAGAGTACTTCTCACTGTCAGATGCTTTCATTGGGAATTTCACAGTACACTGTTTTCTTTTTCCTTCTTATTGGCATGGCTAAGGTCTACCGTTTCAACAATGTGATGGACACAGGCAGGTCTGCTTTGCATTTTGAACCTGCTGCACAAGACACACACAGTCATTCAACTCTCACATACACACTCTCCTTGTACTGAGACCACAAATGATCCCTGATGGGCTGACACTAGAGATATGATTACGGTGAACCAACTGTCTGTGTCTTCAGTACTTTATCTCATTTCATATAAGCAGGAAGGGATGAGGGTGGGATGGTTCGAGGGTTTCCATAACCTACACGCATTCTCCCCGACTCCCAAGCCCAGTTCAAAACATAAATGAATTAATGAACTTAAAAACATCTTTAACTTTAAGTACAGGAACTGATTAAGCTACAGTTTAGCAATCTACATGAATACAAGTTAATTCATGAAAGTAAAAATGCTCTGCACAGCCATAAACACACTAAAAAACAGACAACAGAGAACACAGACTGTAACCTTGCAATCAAAGGACACACATGCATAGCCATAAATACAATCAAAAAAGCCAAACAACAACGTTGAACTTATGCCACAAGGCCCTTCAACATAATGATCCAGATCCAGAACAGAGAACACAGACTATAACCTTGCAATCAAAAAAGCCAAACCACAGAGAAACGGACCATAAATAGTACAACCATGCAATCAGAACACAGCCATAAATAGTACAACCATGCAATCAGACACACAGCCATAAATACAATCAAAAAAGCCAAACCACAGAGAACACAGACTATAAATAGTATAACCTTGCAGTCAAAGGACACACAGACGGAGGATGACATCCCACTGCTGTGATCCCGCAGATGGGCCAGCATATCATCGACATGTTCCGCCGTCAGCTCACAGCGATGGCACTTGAACATCAGAGCGTAACTCGTGGGATGAGCAGAGCAGACACTAGACACCAGCTGCTCCGCACAGATCACACACTGGCCATTCAGGTGTCGGTCCACAGCCTGTCTGTCCACCACGTAGCCCAGCTTCTCTATGCTCTTGAGGCGGTTGTGAAAGTAGGCCCCCCGCTGGTGTATCTGCAGCATGTGCAGACTGAGGGAGCCCCACGTTTTGTAGGAGGAGGGACACAGGTCGCAGGAGTAGCTGTTGTCTGTGTGCTGCTGCACGTGGCGACGCAGTGACGTTTTGCGCACAAACCCCGTACCACACACCTCACAAAAGTAGGATTTGACACCTTTGTGCGCTGACAAATGAGATGTAAGAGCCAGTCGAGACTTGAACTTTGCTCCGCAGATGTGACATATGATGGAGTCTGAGTGGGAACGTTTCATGTGACGCTTTAGGTAGATCTCATTTTTCAAGGTCAAGTCACAAAGGTTACAGTTCACAGGGTTTTCCTGGGAGTGGACAAACTCTTTGTGCAGGGCCAGCCCTCGGCGAGAGTTGAAGGACTTGGAGCACTGGTCACAGTGGAAAACTTCTTCTCCTTCTGACGATTTCAGACTGTGTTCTTTTCGCATGTGGAGGTTAAGGAGTTTCTGGTTCTTGCAGCTATCCCCACAGACATCACAGCTGATCTCAATCTCTTTAGCATGAAAGCGATTCAAGTGACGCTGTAGGAATCGCCTGGCGCTAAACGACTTGGAACAAAAGTCGCACTGGAACGCAGTGTCCTCTCCATTTTCAATGTGTATCATTTGTGCTGTTTCTTTTCTATCTACATCGTCCTCAAGGAATTCATGTTTCTCATTCTGTTCTCCTTCTATGGAACATTCAGAGTCCAAAGACGTTCTTGATTCTTCCTGTTTCCTTTTCAATGCATGTCTCAACTTTCCTTCTGTTCCTGCTTGGTTCTTGGTTTGATAGTCTGGGGACTTTTGACAAAACACGTTCACATCTTTCAATGTTAATCTCATGTCTTTCACAAGCTGTCCTGTCCTTCTTCGTTTTCTCCCTGTGTTTACAGACACTGAAACATGACTACTGTTGGCACTGACATGTGAATGAACCTTTCTTGGGAATATTTTCATTGATTTCTGTTCAAGGTGTTCTGCTGTGGTTTGTCTCACTTCAGAGTCTGCCGACTTTTCAGTAACGTTGTCATGTGCACAGCTCTCAAAACTTACTGTACAATTGAAGTCTTCCAGGTCTGATGTTGATTCCTCTTTTTTAACTGAGATACATTCATTAGTATCACTGCTTTCTCCACAGGAAAAATTAACATCACTAACAGTCTTGTCACAAAGTTGTGCATATTCAGGAGATAAGCACATCAAGCTGGTTTTGCTGCTTACACTACTTCTGTCCACAAACTTGCATAAAACATTACACAGCAGAAAGCCATGAATGATGCCCAAGTTATACTGTAGCTGCCATCGACACACACTTGAGCAAATCTGAATCTTTCTGGTGTGAAAAAGTATGGCATTAAGCCAGTTAAATCCACTTTCAGAAATCTGGAATTCATTGCAGCAAATATTACATGTGTCTGTGGGATTTTTCAAAGAAGTACCAGTAGTTGCCATTCCTGATTCCAGTTAAAACTGTGTCAAAGGAAAATTCTAAATACTCTGTGAGCACAAGGAAAGTTTGGCTTCCTCCTGGTCATCATCCATATCACTATGATGTCTGTTCTTCAAATGGTCCATTAGTTCTATTGCGATTAACGATTCCATCGAAAAGCACACAGGGATTCAATGAATAACTTGAACTACCTGGAAACAAACATTTCTCAAGATCTCAAAGCAGTCCATGTCACCTTGGTCTGGTCATAAAATGCTACATGAACAAAATGAAAATGCTTCAAAAGATGTTTATGATATACAACTGCATACATACAGAATCATTGTTCAGCACATCATCCATACAGATAGTCTCAAGGTCAGGAGTGAGATGTTAAAGTTACGTCCTTCCAGATATTCTAACGCAGCATGAAGATTCAGTTTCTGTCTTGACTCGCCTGGTGCGTGGAGGATGTCACAGCACCAGATCAGAGAACCAGCCTCAGATGATTCTCTGAAACATTACATATTCATGCTGCATCAGTCAGAACAGAATAATAAATACAACTGCTGAATTTGCTTATATAACAGGTAACATTCCCATCAACATAAAACTGCATGTATTTGCACACACACACACACACACACATACGCACACTCATGCACACACATGCACACGCACACACACACATACACACACACATGGACCTGCTATGGTTTTTGTCCCTGTAGGGTCTTCTCACTTTCTGTACATCAATCAATGATCTGTCTATTTCTCTTTCGCACTGCTCATGTCTTTCTCATCTTGTGTGTGTGTGTGTGTGTGTGTGTGTGTGTGAATGAGTGAATGAGCGTGTGTGTGTGTGAGTGTGTGTGTGTGTGTGTGTGTGCGTGAGAGAGAGAGAGAGAGAGAGAGAGAGAGAGAGCTATTTAATTGTAACTGATTCAGGAAAACAATGAATTCCATTTTATTTCACCTCACTCATGTGCTTGACTACTTCACTCTTTTCATGATCCTTGTTTAAAATAGTCAGTATACAAATCACCATCAACTTTCATCAAATACAAGTGATTAAACAAGACTAGTTACCTCTGGAATCTAAGTCGATTACAAATCTGATCAATCATCAATGATAAGCCGTGGGTACTTGCGTCCTACTTCTGCAGTCCCTGTCGACTTTCGTTATATTTTCTTTTCTGATTGCAAGTAGAAGCAATAAATTATCTATGACTTGATCATAAGTAAACCGAGGAGAGCATCGGGACTTCTAAATGGTTACCTCACAGCACGGATGAGCAGACGAAACCTGTTCTCAAATGGAGGAGTTTCAACATCCTTGAAGTATCTTAAAACATGGACAAAGCAGTAGAATTATGATTTATCAAGACAGACAATTTCTTGTTTTCCGATAATATCGTACGGATATAATTCTTAAATGTAAACAATATTTATTGATATGATTACTGGCAAGCATTAATAGTTTTATCTTGGGCTATTAATTAATAGAAAATTTGCCAACAATGCAGATTTAGTTTCCAATCCACTAATTTATTCCCAAAGTGTTCAAGCTTGGTATCTTCGTATGTTCTTCCGGGTTACTGTTGACCTATGACCTTTCCACAACAACAAATGCGTGTGCAACGGAACGGTGAGGTACGCTTTCCTTTCTTCCTTCCATTTTTTTTTTATCGGTGTTGTCATGTTCTTTCATTAGGAATTTGTACAGTGAGAGAGTGAGAATGACGTGAATAAGATTCACGCAGTGACTTGCAATTGAAAATGTTTTCTCAATGACAGTAACAAAAACAGGCTGAGTGTATGCATATCGCGACAGTGACCACACCCAACCTTCTTCTTCTT
>LFLW010091502.1:1543-16045 GCA_001262575.1 Conus tribblei | reverse complement strand
GAAATTGGGGACAACACGGCCTGTGGTAAATGAAATTGGGGACAAATTTGCTAGTGGCAGCGGTGGCAACTCACTTTCCCAAGACTGCCTGTCGCCCCTTTGGTTCGGCCTTTTTACTGTACAGACGTATGATCAATGGGACTGCTTTTTGGAAGAGTAAACCACAGCCCTGCCTGTGGAAGACACCCTCTAGAGAATGGTTTTTATCATAGCTACCAATATCCATTACATACAGGGTCTAAAATGGAATGAAAATGACCTGTCAGGATGCAGGATTCATTGTGACCGTTTTTTTCTTTCTTTTCCTGTGTTTTACCAGCACCTTGGTGACACCATTTTGTCCCTTAAGCCTGGATAAAAAGAATGAACATTGCTAAAACTTGGGATCAGGACACGGAGGAGGCTTTCTATTTGCTGGCTGTTTGTTCTTAACTCCTCGTATAACTTGGAAGAGAGGAGAGGAGTGTGGAGGGGCCGGGGGTCACTCGGGGTGGGGAATAGGAATAGTGAATAGCCACTTTAAGAACGGAATGTCAAAGAGTAGAATAGAAAAAGAAACCCAAGATGGGGATTGGCAGCTGTAGACCGTTAGAGGTGCAGGGAAAATGACGGTTGTTGTTAGTCTCTTTCTTCTTTCTGTGTGCTGCAGAGGTCTGGCCGTCTTCAAATGACTTTTTTGTTTGTTCGTTTCCTCTTCAGTCGTGTTCAATTGTAATCAAGTTACTGGTCAAGTATGTGAGTGTGCAGGATCCATTGTGTCTCTTGTTCGTTTTCTGGTACACGTAAGTTGTTATCAAGCAAGAACAGGATGAAAGAGAATAATGTTGGTCCATTGTGTGTGTGCGTGTGAAAAGAGAGAGAGAGAGAGCGAGCTTGTATGTTGATTAGCCAACAACTCTTTATATATTGGTAAACTATGCAATTGATTTCCGGTCTGATTCGTTTCATTGTGGGTTGAGCCTTGTTGGAGCAGCTGGTGATAGGTGATTTGTTTTGCTTGCTTCGTAAACCCACTGGCTTTCAGTAAGACCGACTATGTTGTGGAGTTTTGGAGTCGCCAGTGAACATATCAAATCCAGTTTGCTGTTGATGCCCCGGTCTGTACAATTGGAAAGAATGGTGGTTTCAGCGGAGGGTTTGACCTTGCTTCAGCATTGTGATCTTTGACTTGTTTTACAAAGGGTTATGATGAAGTTTGTGATAGTCTGCCGTGTTGGTGTACAGCATGTGTCAGGTGGTGATAAGTGAATGTAATGTGGGTCTGATGTTTTATTTACACACTAAAAAAAAGCACACACATAAACTCACACAAACAACCACAGGTACTCGCACCTAATTTTCTTTTAAGAATGTTTTTACATAACATCAGTATTCCACAAATTGTATAAAAGACGTTCAACTTATTTGTTTGAGCTATATAAAAAAAAAAAAGAAAAAAGAATCAACACACAGATAAAAAAAATCATGCAGGTTTCCCATCTCGGAGATCTGTGCAGAGGGGAATGATGATTTTGTGCGTGTGTGTTGACCTAGGTAGAAGACAGTTTCCAGATGCCTTCTTATCAGCAGTAAACGGAGAAAAATAGTATTTTACCCATATACCGGTTGCTGGAGCAGATTAGGAACAAGATGGAAATGGGGAAGGAGATGGCTTATACGTTATTTTCAGACCACTTGGTGCTACTTTTTTTTTTTTTTTAATTTCTCAAATTTTGCCCGAGACATGTTAAGCAGCCTGGTTATGGCTCAAGTGTCCTGAGCATGTCCCAAGCAAGCTGATTTATCATGTTGTACACTATTGTCAGGTCTGTGTCAGGGCCATATACCTCGACCATCCAGTGGGGGGGCATCAGTCTAGGACATGGACCACGGTTTGTGTAGGCTTTGCGTGCAAGCATCATCACAGCTCGCATGCTAGTTCATTGGGCGTACAACAACAACATAAGATGCATGCAGTTTGTATGCAACATGTCCAAACATGTGCAATTTCTTGTAAACACACACACGCAGACAAATAGTATGAAAATGTGTCCTGTCTTTTAGATTAGTTATGAATATCAGGTAAATGTGTTGATAATTATTGCTGCTAAAACACACACACACACACACATACAAAAATAGTATGAAAATGTGTCCTGTCTGTTGTTAGATTAGTTTTGAATATTAGGTAAATTTGTTAATGATTATTTACTGCTGCCTTAATTTGCTGAACAGGACTTCTTTTCCCTGGGTGAAAAAGGCTCTGTATAGCCCTGAAAAGGCTCTGTGTGGTGGGTTGGGTTGTAGTGATAAATAATACAAAAACATCAATGATACCAGTGTCAGTAAGGCACTGAACCAAACATGCTGTTCACACAATGCACAATTCGACTGAAGGCAACTGGAAGGAGACGATCAGGAATTTAAAAAGGGGGAAAAAAAAACATTTTAAATCGGAAAATCTAATTGTGAATAGATCGTTCAGAAGTGGAGGAATAAATACTTGGTTTCATATGCAAGAGGGGGTGCACCCAAAATTCTGAAATGCTCTATTTATGGATGAATTACAGTTTTCTTTAAAATTGTGTGGTTTTCCATTAATCTAGAACTTCTTTTGTTGTAAGAAATTGTGGTAAATTAATAGATCATATATATATATATATATATATATATATATATTTGTTTTCTCTCATGAGCTAAATGTCTGGAGCATTATTTGTTGCCTGGATAGTGAAGGAGAAAGGTTAGTTTTGTTTTCACAACATAAAAAATGACCAAGTTAGAAAAGACTCGACAAGTGTATCAGGGTTCAAGTGGCGAGTTGGGTTCCGTTAAGTATTATTGAAATTTACAGAACAGCATGGATGAGAAATAGTCACTGACAATGTCTTCTTGTTAATTTTTAACGGTACATTTTTCCCCCCATAAATATTTAACTACAATTTAAAAGGGACAGAACAACCACCTTGTGTCAGGCTACCGATTCCAGTTTAGCTTATTTAGTCCCTCACATTTGGCACGCTGGTTTTAAAGGTACTGTACACTGGTGGTGTTCTTGGAGAATCAGGTTCTGTGATGTAGTTCCCTGGACCCGTTCTGTGGATGTGTGTGTTGTTGAAGCCGATTCAGAAGGGACTGAATGCAGACATCCCTTCGCTCTTGTGGCGTGCCGGTTGGCTGTGAAACTGTCTGTGATCGTCTGTTCAAGACTCCGTTATCTCCACTTTTTTTTTTACATTACCTCACTCGGCTAGAGAAGAAAGCAGATTGTCCAAAGGTGTTGCTGTCCTCATGGATTAATATCAGGTGTTGCTTTCTTCATGGTTTAAATATCTGGTCGGATTATCTGTCTGTTATGTGTTGTTGGGGAATCCCAGTTTCCAGGTTTGATCGAGTTGTCTTGGGTGTTGAAACCATTCACTTTGTTTTTACTGATTTCTGGTCTTCCATATATTCAAGAGCTGTTTCAGCAGAAAATATGCTTCTGGTTAATGCATTAATAATCTTAAAGAGGTCAACAGGAAAAAAAAAAGGTCACCTCTAATGACCTATGTGCTGTCCATTTTTGTTAAACCGAGCTTGAAGTAATGTTAATAATGAAAATGGAAGAGTTGAGCAGTTACACATGCATATGTTGGTGTTCCATGTGTGTGTGTACTTTTTTTTTTTTCATTTGATGACATCTGTCATTTTCAAGATCAAAGAAGATGGTCTAAGCACAAATGGAGCCATTGTTCTTTAAATACCTCGGCTGCGTTTTGAAAAGCTGATCAGTTATGACAGATCTCCATCCATGTTGGTACAGTTTTTGTTCCAAGCAGTCTGTGAAGCAAGACCATCCTTGAAAAGTCAACCTGACCTCCATGTTGTCCATGTTCTGATGCCTTGGACTTTAGGCTGTCTTCTCTCATGCAAAACAGCCTCATAAATTGGGGCAATTTCTTATGGGAAAAATCAAAGAGAAGGGAAAAAAAGGTGTGTGCACTGCAGTTTTGAAGAAAGGGAAACAACCAAGGTGGATGTTGAGCCAACCTGTACACTTGACACATTTCATTTCTGTGGTGAAAACTGAAGGAAAATGGCATTTTGCTGCTGTACTGTAATTTTGAAGAACATGCGTCGATGATGGAAGTGAAAGCAGCCTCGACAGTTACTGCATTGCCAGAGAAAAAGGTGGAAGCGGCGACTGCTGCTGTGTTGCAATGGAGTCGAGTGTCACACCTTGTCAGAACCCCCAGTATTTCTGTCATTGAAATTAGGTCATGAAAATATGTCATCTGGTTGGGTAGGTTCTTGCACTGTTTAGTTTGTATGTTTTTAAAAAAATTTTTTTTTAAACAACTTTTAAGGGAAGTTTTTGAGTCAAAGATGACTGATGGGTTTGAGAAATGAGAAAAGACTGCATTACTGAAAAACATGGCCAAATCCAAATGAACACACAAAACAAGTAAGGTGATTGAATGGACAGAAACAATGGAATTTTTGATAAATGTCTTCTTCATATGCTACAAACAATAGACATTAAAAAAATGCACATAATGACACTGGTCAAATCAGCATGAGATGACAGTGTGTGACGTCTGTTCATTGGAGGTTTTTTTTTTTTATACAAGTTAAAAGACATAAGCGGAACACAGTGGTGACCCATGAGAAATGTTTGCAATTAGTGCAGTGATCAGGATTGGCCATTCCCGATGGAGTTGACTCAGGGGAGAACTGAGATGGAAGTCAGTGGAGCACAGCGTCGGGGGGAAGCTGGGCTGTGGTATGAGGCGATGGGAACTGCAGTCATGTCAGTTGATGCATGCTACATCTGTCTGAAGCCTGGTCTTTCTTATACAGTTCATGTTTTTTTTACCTAGCTAGTACCAAACACACCAATCTGATGGAATGTTCGAATACTTTCTGATAGCGAGAGGTATGGAAAGGTTTTGATTATGTCTGTGTGTGTGTGTGTGTTTTTCCCCAACCAAAGTGGAACAGTTGTAGAGCAGAGTGTGTTCAGTCAGTTCTGTGCATCAGTTCTTCAAGACGTAAATGCAAGACATGACAGACTACCTCAGTGGAATGAGTGCCTGCTTTTCTGTCCATCATAATACAGCAAGTACGTTTGCCGACAGTGGTCACTGAAAAAGATAATCCAGTTTTGATGCTATTATTTGGTTATTACCGTTCAGTCTGCTGTTGGGCTTTAGCATTCTGCTATGCTTTATTTGAAATTGGTCTGGTAAGCACAGTTACCTGTTCAGTTGATTTTCTTTCTCTGCTTTTGGCTGGACAGTTCTGTTATTTTTGCCACCATTAGAATGGTGCAAGTGAGAAAACCAAAGAAACCAAAATCTGTGTCTTTCTGTTGGCGAACCAACATCAGATACTACTGTGTCCTTCATCGTCTGAATGATCATGGGAATTGAATGCAAATTTTTGTCAGTCATTGATGAGGGCAGTTCTGATTTTTGTCCTTCCACACCTAAATTGATGCAACAGTAAACATTGTTCTCTCCCTTCTTGTGGTCCAACTGACTTTTCCGCCACCCTTTCTCTTTGCTCTTCATGCACAGTCTGTCTTTTTCTGTGAACATTAAATCATAATTGTGGATATTTCTGGAAAAAAAACAATGAAATGTGATGTACATGTATGGTTGTAAGAGAGAACACATGATTTGGTAGAGACAGTCTTGCACTTTTTAAGTTATTGGAAGTAAATTCTTTGGAACTTTTCACCTATTTTTTTTTTTTTTAAGCTAATTATGATCTTTAAGATCAGAATGTTTCATGGTCTTTCCAGTTGGTACTACCATTTTTTGCTTTATGAAAACATTCTTTATCTGTGTCTGAATCAAAATGTTCTGCTATTTTGGCGTTGGGATTTCTTGCAGTTGTATGACCCCTGTGAAAATTGGGACATAATGGGTGTGTCACATGTCATCATTATATACCTATGCACCAAGAGAAGCATTGGGCCTTTGTGTGTGGGAGAAGTTTCCTTGTGGAAGGAATAGCGAACCGCCAACTTGTCTTAGTATTGTGAACTGTTATGTCCCATGTTGTTTGCGTGGAGTCTGTGAGCGACATGAGCTTCACCAGGTTTAGAGTGTGTGACTGAACGGAAGGTTGATTTTGTACAGCGTGTGGTGTTTGGCATTTCCAAGTTTGGGTTCTCAGCAGTATTATCCCCCGGCGTTTTTGGGGGGCAGGATTTCCACGTTGATTCTTCCCCTCTGTGCTGTGCTTGCAACCGTGGACACTGAAACAGTCTAGTGCTTTGGTTCACAATTCTCTCCAAGTCTTCCCTTGTTTATTTGATTCATGTTTAAGAGGTATGTTAACATGGTTTTGAAGATGTACCATCTTTTGTTCATATTCTCCATCGCAGACTGATGCGAGTAGAAACTTTGGTTTGACGTTTTTCTTCTTCTTTCCCAGACACATGACCAATTTGATTTCTGATTTTCTGAATTGCCCTTAGGTGTACAGAAGCCCTGAGGAATGATGTAAATACACTGGATTGTACACGTTCTCTTTAAATTTACTGATGCTGCATGGGCGTTTATAAGAAAGCTGGAAGTGATGGGCAGAGAGAAAACAGATGGTGTTGGGAGATTCTGGTGGGGTTGGGGAGGGATGAAGATTTCGGGGCTGAAAGGAGGTGAATAGCGACATGTTTCAAATTACCAAAGCTGTGATGTGGCTCCAAATGCAAAACCTGACCATGGTTCACTTGAACTGCAGCCATCATTGCCTTGTTTTAGTGGTGGCTGCTGTGGCATTCTTCATGCAAGTCGTATTTTGCGACACTGGTTCTTGTTTGTGCCACATTGTCCGTGCAGATTCCTGAAGGTGAAACTTGTTTTCAGCTAAAGCAGTTTTCATGTTTATTGCATCTTTTGATTCATAGTCTATTTTTAACCTGATGGGAACTCCGAGCAGACATTAACAGACATGCTGGGATTTTTTTTTTTCAAACATTGCTTTGTTCTGTTATAGTTTTTTTTTTTTTTAATTTTCTGTTACAACCAGTTTTGATGGTTGCCGAGTGGAACTACTACCTTGGTATTAAGAAACAGGCCGAAATGTCCACTTCATGGAAAAGCGATAGTACCTGTTCCGGTTCACCATGATCGACCGACCTACCTCGAACCCTTACTGCTGTTCTCTGACAAGTGCATGCCTGGTGTTGGACGTTCCACAATACAAATGAATTTGATAAAAATCTGTATATATAGACTAGCACCTTCCTTTGTATTTCACATTGCATGATTCACTCATGGCATGTTGATTTCATGTTACACCTTTTTCACTGAAATCATCTTTCTGATCCGAGTTACTGTTGGAGACATGTTTGGATGCTTTTCAATCTTCTTTCAAGCCGAAGACATTGGTGTGAACGTCTGATACTTGCCAGTTTGATGTGATATGACGAGTTTGATATTAATCCATTTACACGCTTCCCCCTCCAACTCCCTTTTCTTCAGCTTGGCTTAGGACATGTAAATACGTATGTGCACTTTGTTCAGGGGTAGTAAAGGGAAAGGACATGAAATCCACTGTATGCCAGTTACCTGACTAACAATACTGAAAGGCACTAGAAGCGTGAAAAGTGAACTGTGCTCGAAGTAGTGTATAATGAAGAATTCATTCTGTTCAATATAAAATAATGTCAAATTAGCGAAGGGCAGGTGAAAGTCACTAGCAGTTGAAATCAGAATTGTGTATAACTGCCATTAGCCTGGATTACAGCTGGACCCCTGCAATACATGAAGTAAATCGGGTGATAAATACTGCTCAGAGGATCCAAACCCACATCCTGAACGATCGGCGCATGTCACAGGTACACTTCTGAATTTCTCTTGGCTCTAAAGCTGGTCAAGGCATCGGGTTGATTTATTCTGTGGCAGCAAGTGAACATGTGTCAGGCCAAGCAGGGATAATTGGATGAGTTGGGGGTCGCAAGACTTTGTCCTTCTGGCGCCGCACATTCACTCCAATCCTGTATCTTTGGCCATTATTCTGAAAGAAAATGGGGCTTAAAGTGCTTGTGGATTTATCTGTTGGAGTTGCATTTACTTTTCTCATTTTTAATGCCTTTCAGTATACATGGCTGACTTCAGAGACGATTTAAATTTAATTTGTTTTGGAGTGTATGGTGTCTCAGCCAGATAAAACCTGTGCTCTGTGCCTGTGTTGTGCCACTTTATTTATTCACAGATTGGTAAGACCCTGCCTCTGCCCTTAACTGCTATACTGCAGGCTATAGCAGAGGAGGTTTCGGACTGATTTTCGATACATGACATCTAGGAGCAGACGGGATGAACAAGCTGAATTAATTTTTTTTTTTGGCTGTCGTCGTCTCCCCTTCAACAGAGGCAGTGTGGTCCCTAAAGTCACTGGGTTATCTGGCTGTGCAATACTACATTGAATATGGGGTGGAGCAGGATGAAGAGCTGGGATAGAAATGGATTGGAATCTGTAAGGTGCTTTGTAGGAAGAGCAAGTTGGAGACGTGGAAAGCTTTTCATCATGGTCTGGGTTGTTGGGAGAAAAAAGATAAAATTAAATTGCATTTTTTCACATGGAAAAGTTAGGCCCATTATAGGCAGTTTTAGAATCAAACAGCTGGTGCCAGAAAATCCAGATATTTAAGCAGAAAGATTTGCTTGCATCAGTTGTCCTCCTTTGCATTGTGATAGGTGGAAGGATCCGTAAAATACTTGAAATATGCCAGTATTTCATGTGTATCTTGGGAAGTTTTGAGAAGAACAAGGAAGACCTCTTTTTAAATACCAGGCCAGGATGATGAAATTTTCATGTTGACATTTGTCTCATTTTGAGAGAATATGGTGGGACAAGGGGCAGATAAGTCACGCCAAAGGCAAGACCCGTGTATGTGCTTTATTCAAGCAAAACCCGAAGAATCTCTACGACAGAGCATGCCTTTGTTACTGGCTGTTTAACAGGACTGTGATGGGAATAGGGGTTCTTGATCAGTGTCATATTTTCAGAACCCTTAAAACAAATGTGAACCTTGATTTCGAAGCAACTCAAAAATCATTTTCCATACATGGCTCATGAAGTTTTTGCTTCATTGGAATTAGCCAGTGTATTCTGTTAATATTTTGAGCTAATAAATTATTTCAACTATTGTGTGCGTGTGTGTGTGTGTGTGTGTGCTTGAACTGAAAAAACTGTACGACTCCTTGTTGAACAAATTACTTGTACATAGATACTTGCTTTGTATATAGAACATACCACCACTTAGGATGTATTCATGGTGGTCCTCATCTCTTGCTGTATGTACTGCGCAAAAGAGAAATGCAACCTTCTTTGTAACGCTAGGGTGGGCATGCTCACACAGCTGTTGGCGCACATTTTTGACCCCTGAAAAAAAGCGTGCGGACATGTCACAAATTGGCCAGCATGTCCAGACTGATGGAATGGCAAAACCACTTTGGGGTTGAGGCCAATCCCACTTTTTTCCCTACTGAAAGAGTTTGACCCTGGAAAAAAACCCGGCTGACATTGGTCCACACATCCCTACGGATGGAATGGTGAAACCACTTTGAGGTTGAGGCCAATCCCTCTTCTCACTGAAAGGGTCTGCAGATGTTCATGGTGCTGCGTAGAATAGGGTTGGGGCCCCTACTGCCTGTCCTGCTATCCTAGCCTATGGTGGGCACAACATCCCAGATCTGCAGCACACATGTCTAATAAATCATTGTACTTTCCAGGTGTCATTCGCAGGTATTCCACAAATTTCTTCTCATCTTTGAGCTGTTCAGACTTCAAGGGATGGTATTCTTAATGTAGTTTTGATCTGTTTATAGGAGACGTTGCAAATCTCTTTTGTACACTGTAGTTTTCTGTGTCTTCTCCACCACCATCACAAAATCAGCTTCTTTCGCCTGGTTAGCGCCATTTTGTTAAAGAAAGGGAAAGGAAATTGGCTCAGAGAGGGGCAGTTGGAAGACTGTTGGATCAGCAGGAATGCTTTTTAGTCCTTCTGTCAGTCCTTTGCCCCATACAGCAAGATGCGAGGACCAGCATGGATGTAGCTGCTTGGCCTCTTAGGCTACACCCCTGCTGGTCCTCACATCTTGCTGTGTAATGCAAAGAACTGACAGAAGGACTAAAAAGCATTCCTGCTGATCCAACAGTCTTCCAACTGCCTCTCTCTGAGCCAATTTCCTTTCCCTTTCTTTTTAACAAAAAGACGCTAACCAGGTGACAGAAGCTGATTTTATGATGGTGGTGGAGAAGACACAGAAAACTACAGTGTACACAAGAGATTTGCAGTGTCTCCTGTAAACAGATCAAAACTACATGAAGAATACCATCACTTTGAGCCTGAACGGCTCAAAGATGAGAAGAAATTTGTGGAATACCTGAGAAGGACACCTGGAAAGTACAATGATTTGTTAGATTTGTGTGCTGCAGATCTGGAGAAGAACTACCCACAGATCTGGAGAACAACTACCCACAGATCTGGAGAACAACTACCCACATTTTCAGCAACCAATTTCAGCTGATGAACCATCTTTGAGTGCGAGAAGGGGAATGACCACCCAGATGTTGTACCCACTGTAGGCTAGCACATGACAGGCAGTAGGGGCTCCTTACCCGATTCTACGCAGCACCATTAACATCTACAGACCCTTTCAGTGGGAAAAAAGAGGGATTGGCCTCAACCTCAAAGTGGTTTCGCCATTCCATCCGTCCAGATGTGCAGACCAATTTGTTATATGTCGGCCGTTTTTTTTTCCAGGCCCTTTCAGTAGGAAAAAAAGAGGGATTGGCCTCAACCCCACAGTGGTTTTGCCATTCCATCAGTCTGGACATGCTGGCCAATTTGTAACATGTCCCCACAGGTGGTTTTTTTTTTTTTCCCCCGGGTCAAAAACTTGAGCCAAGAGCAGTATCAGCATGCAGACCCAAGTGTTAGAAAGGCTGCATTTCTCTTTTGGCGCAGCACAGCAAGACGTGCGGACCACCATGAATGTAGCCTTATTCAGCTTCATAATGGAGGGTTTTATTTGAAGTTGTACAACTGTAGGCATATGGATAAAATGAAGGAAACGCCTACGAACATGTACACACTGAACAAGAGAATCATTCCCAGACAGAATGGATAATGACAAAGGTAAGGAGGCAGTGAGATTCTTTGTCATTTATTATATGTTGCAAACGATGGCATCGGCCTCACTTCACCGATACGTGGCCCACCTGAACCAGAGTAATGCAATAGTATTGGTACACGGTCATTCCATAGGCAACCCTTGTCGACAGAGTAGTGCAATAATATTGGTACACAATCATTCCTCATAGGCATCCTTTGTTGACAACTGAGTAATGCAGCTGTACTGGTACACAAACATCTCATTGGCATCCCCGTCAACACAGTGTACATATTATGCAGCCAGCAGCTAGTCTACCACTCGGAACCAAATAAAAACACAAAAAAAATGTAAGCATGCTGGACAAAAACCCAGAGCAACACATTCACAGCAAAAAAACATGGGTGAAACTGATAAGCTCTATCAAGAGAACTGAGGGGAGCTGTTTGTGGATATCTAAATCTGAACAGTTATTTCCAAAAAAGAATATACACCCATAAAATACCCCCAGCTATTTTATTCCTAGGTGTAGGGGATTAAATGGATTGGTAAGCATTAGTTATTGTAGCTGGGGCTGTAAATAAAGTGAAGGTCAGGGCAACAATGAAATAATTAGCCCAACACACCACTCTCATTCTTGCACACACGAAAAAGGAATGATATTGGAAAAAGTTACCCTTGTTTTTGCTTCTTTTCAAAGATACATGAAGAAAGTAAACTACAAATCACAACTATGCTAAATTCTCCATCAAAAACGTTGTGTACACACAGCTATTTACAATAAAGGTGATGGGGGGGAAAAAAGTAGAAAGACTGTACCACATCCACACACGCATTCTGGCTGGCTGTGAGAAAGCAGGCAGAAAATAAGTTAGACGCATTGATCTTTCAGACATGATCCTTGACATTAAACATGCTGGTTGCCCAGACCAACCAAGGGAGAAAACTGGTACTGGTGTACAATGCTGCAGGTTTTTTGACAAAAAGCTGACAAGCACGTTAGCTGTCACCTCTCCATGCCATAACCCCCACATCACCCCAGTATCACAAGCATGGCATAGGCCAGTTCACTCACACACACAAAGTAACCTACAAAAATAGCATTTGTTTGTTACAGGTATCACAACTATAGGTAATGTAAACCTGTACACTGCAGTTAACAGTTGGAAGGTGGGGTTAGTGGCTCCAAGACGACAAGTTGAGACATCACCAATATTGTGAGACCAAGAAAAGCTACACGACAGGTAACACATCCGTGTGTATCACACCAGTTTATACGATTCAAGAAAACGGGTAACTATGACCACAGTCCATCACAGATTCCTGATTTGATTCCAATCAGCCTCATGGCTGATAGGACTGTGATCATTATCATTTAACAAACGGGAAAAAAAAAATTGCGATGCGTACGAGATGATGTAATATGTAAGTAGCAAAATCAGTATCAAACAACTATGCAAAAACCAAACCGCCCCCCCCAAAAAAAAACTGCTCTAGAATGAAGGTACTTCATACATTTTTTTTTTTTTTTAAACATCATGATTTTTCTATTAAATCCTTATAAAATGGTAATGGCTTCTTGTCACAGGAAGCAAAGCACATGATAAACAAAAAGCACCTGTTTGTGAAAGAGTTTGTTACAGTGCAAAGAGCAGCACATCAGTGTTTTGTTTGATTTCGATATCATGAACATCTGACCATGATAAATCACCAAGGGCAGCAAAGAATGCATGTCATCTCCTGGTTGTACGTTTCACTCTTTTTTTTTTCCAACATAATTTCATCCGTTTTTATCTACATCAGAAAGCAAACATCCTTCTTAGTTTATGTGCATTGCCTGCATATATTTTTACACTTACAAATTACAGTCAAAGAGAGGTAGAGGTCGAAAGATAAATACAAAAGGAACTCGGGCTGCTACATAAGGACTGATATGAACATGACACAAAGCAAAGTAGTTACCATGAAAATGCTTCCATCAGCTTTCTTTGAATAAACCAAGAGAGCAAAAGTTGCCTCAGCTTCAAGGAAGCAACTCAACTTGTTCACAAGGGGCACAACCTCAGAAAATTATACATCTTAATACCCCGGATACAGCAAGCAGACAATTCACTGAAGACACCAATCCTGCACAAAGCATCTACCCAAAACAATCCTTTCTTCCATTCACTGACCGGCCAACTTGCCATCTTGTATGCCTGACCACTCACCAACTTGGCAACAAAGGAAGAAAAATTTAAAGCTACAAAGGATGTCCAAACCAACCATTAAACTCAAGGAGAGAAAGCGCTTTGTGTGTACACAAACGTTCTGGCATCTGCAACAAGAACTATACTCTGGACAAACAAGTCATTAGGGTACTCTCTCTGTGGCACGCATACATGGTGAAGTAGGGGAGTATGAATTATGTACAACCAGTGGGTACTTTCTCTCATCAGAAATGAAAGACTTCAACGACACGTCAGAGAGTAAGAGTCACCTCTTTCACCAGGAAACTTGCGCAGTCTTCCAACCTCTTGTTCACTTACAAAACAAACCTCTTACTTTTTCTTGGGCTTTGCTGGAGACATTTTCGGGATGCGGGAAATTTTGGTGTGTGTCGCAGTGGGCGCTGTCACAGTCTTTGTCTGCACCACATGTGTCTGGTAGGTGACGGTGGTTGTGTTGCGGCCGCCCACGCTGCGCGTCTCACTTTGCATGGTGGTGTACACCTCGGGCTCCTGGGGCTCAGAGCTGGTCTCGCTGCCAGTACGACTCTCCGGACGACTGCCGGTCGTACTGCCCGCCCTGCTGGAACTGAGACTGGCTGTAACACACCACAGTCCACAGTGAGGTCATGCCCTCCGTGGATAATGATTCTGATCATGTTGGTGACGGCGGATCTAATCACAAGTTTATATCAAATGTTTTAACTCTTACCAGATCGGGACATACCACTGCAAAGTTTTCTTGACTGGACTACAACAGTTGGCTGATCGTAAGATAAAAATTATGCATGAAAACAGGTCATGTATTAAAATGCAGGTAAATACCCTTCAAATTTTCATCTATCTGCACAATCTGACCACAGAAAATGTTTGTGACAGCTGAAATCGTAACGAAAAATTCTGAGTGTGGCATCAAATACAGACACTGGATTTCAAGTGAACTGGTATGAATAAATTTCTTCCTGCATGGCATACCTATCATCTCGCCATCACAGATTTTTACCTACATGAATTCCAGGTCAATATCCATCAGGATGTGTCATTCTGATCCAGCATCACTTTTTTTCTTTCTTCTCTTTTTGCCTATCTGTAGCTACATTATGATCTAACACATAGCCATGGGGTATCTCTCTTGGTATACACACACACAGGCATAAATAGTCATGGGGAACCTCTCTTGGTATACACCCAGAGGCATACACACA
>LFLW010090579.1:7808-22839 GCA_001262575.1 Conus tribblei | reverse complement strand
GTGTGTGTGTGTGTGTGTGTGTGTGTGTGTTTATGTGTGTGCACGTGGTTATGTTTGTGGTCATGTGTGCTTGCATGCAAATGTGTCTGTTTTGTATGCAACTATTTTGAAAGCATGTGAATGTGTGTTTGTGTGTACTTGTTTGTAATAAACATTTTATTACCTTTGAAATCAGAATTTGCATCAGAACTATGCAGGATGCATTTAGGTGACCAAATTTATTAACACATTGGTGTTTGAGAATAAAGCAATGCTAGTATAAAAAGCCAAATATACCAGCTTTTGCCATGACCAGCAGAAAGAGTCTTGTGAGCTCGTAGAAGCTAAACATACCAACTGTAGACATGAATTACAGAACTAACAGCATGTGGAACTTGTTACAAACTCCTCTAATTACTCTACATTTAATTCAGGCAAGCATGATGAAGAGAGATACAAGACCAGCAAACGTTCCATCAAGACACGTTCACGCTCACGCTCAGAGTCTGAATCCCCATCACGTCAAGACAGTCTGCACCAAAAGGCAAGTGCGCGGTCTCGGTCACCTTCATATTCAAGGTCACGATCGAGGTCTCCATCTTCGTCACCAGGCAGAGACTCCAAGTTGAAGAAAGCGGTCAAGAAGAAGTCTAGGTCTGGCTCCCGCTCTCGATCAGGGTCTTCCAGGAGCAGCGTTGATGTTGTGCAGGAAGGGGACATGGAGAGGAGATCAAGGTCAAGGTCAGGATCAGGGTCAGATTCAAGGTCCGAAAGTCCGGTGACTGACCGGCAGAGAGAGCTGAAGAGGTTGAAGAAGCAGCTGAAGAAGCAGCGTCATAAACAGGCCAAAGAACGCAAAGTGAGTCTGTGCTGCTTCTGTTGGTATAACTGATTGGATGATGAACACACACACACACATGCATGCACGCACGCACGCACACATGCACACACATGCACACACAGATGCGCACACAGTTAACTGCATATTTTCAGTCTTTTGATTTCCGTAAATGTTCTCTTTCATTTTCAGTTTTGTTTGTTCAGTACCCCACAGCAAATAAAAGACCCTACTTTAAGCCTGTTTTATTAAGGTAATGCCACCCAGCCAATATCACCCATGTATATATCCCTTGCTGTTAGTGCTGGTGACACTAGATAAATTTCACAGATGCAGAGAAAAGGCACCAAAAAAAAAAAGCATGATTTTGACACTAAGTGAATAGACCCAGATAACAGGAAGAATGATCAGAAATTACTGGGCCGGAAGATTTGGCACAACAGAAAAGACAAGAAGGATGTCAGATGATCAAGAACAATAGAGAAGATCATTTTGTATGTGTGTGAGTGTGTGTGTGTGTGTGTGGACAGAGAGAGCGAGAGAGAGAGAGAGAGATTCATCGATGACATTCCCCAAAATAATGGAAACAGTGCACCATAAGCCAGTGAGCTGGCTCTGTATGTATGTAGGTGTCATTCTGAAATATATTGAATAGAAGATTGTTGACTGCTTTGTTATCATTCAGTGATCATATTTGCATAGGCAGGGGCAGTGAGAGCTTACAGGTCTTGTAGGATATGGACAATGCACATCATATATCCTCAGATGCATTAGATGTCCAATTGAAGTGTGTAAACTAAAAAGATCTTTGACTGTGTGGTTTTCGTCCATTGATTATACATCATGGAGACACACATTGCTCAGGGCACTTGGAGAAGGTGGACCACACATGTTACACACCCTCTGCCTGTCTTAAAGAGTGACCCAGAAAGTCAGAAATCCAGTTGGTTGGAATGCTCCTCTCTAGTCACAACAGATACTGCAAGATTTTCATAAGAGGTTAGATATTATTTGTAACCATACAAAAACGTCCCCGCTCCCCAAGAAAGAGAGTTGGAAGGGTTGAGTGAGATGGTTGGGTGGAGTGCAGCTCAGAGCAGATGTACAATGTTTACCCTCTCTCTTCACAGGTGAACACTATTGACCCCCTATTCCTCATACTGTATTCAACTGTTGCAGAGGCTGAAGAGGAAAGTGAAGGAAATGTCCAACATGCAGACCCAGCTTTTGAAGAGAATTCTGGACGAACATAAGGAGGAGGAAGAACAGAAGAAAGCAGAGGAGGAGGCACAAGAACCAGGTGAGGTGGATTTTGAATTAACCTCTTTCTTTTTTTTCCTTTTTTTTTTTTGTACATTGATTTTTTTTTTTAACCTGATATACATTTATTTACCAAATTATTGTTAAAGTGAGCCAAAGTATTGAAACTGTGGTATTCTTAGGAAAAAATTCTGAAATTGGAGTCAAACTTGCACCAAATTTTTTAATGAAAATCTAGAAGAGTATAGAATTTGCAGTGTTTGTTGGTCTGTGAGTTGTTGATGTTTATAGGTGATCATATTGGTCACTCACCTCCATTCCAAAAATTCAGAGTTGATCCACTCCCCACATTGTGTTCATCTCACACATTGTCACATATTCCCAAAACACCTGTATGGTCTAAAATGCCTTCTAAGCTTTTAATTTTGATTCAACCAAGCCTGAATTGCTAAACTGTCCACAGCCATGGTAAATGAATAGTCTTGAACCACTGTCACTCATTGTCATACTTCATACAAAAAAAAAAAAAAATCATCATCTTGAATCAGATCATCTTGTAAATGGTAACCACTAGTTCCACAGCAGATGACTCAAAACACCAAGCCTTCCCAAATAACTCAGATGGGAATAACATGTAGGATCACCCTTTATATGTGGATCAGTTTGATAGATGCCACCACATGGGTGGATGTGAGGAGATTGAAAGTCAACTCTTTTGCAAAGGACGCCCCTAACAAATCCTCTCCCTAGCCGAGCAGTCTTTTACATGTCACTTCACCAAACTGCCGTAATTTTATAAGGGGAGAAAAGTCATAAATATATCCTATTTGCTGCAGTGTTAACTTCCTGCAGTTCTTTCCCTCAATTTTCGATTATGGTGATGGAAGATCTTTTGTGGAAATTATCACAGTGAAAAATCTTTTTTTTTGGGGGGGGGGGGGGTTAAAAATGTAACAGTTTACTAAAACAAACCTGAACAAATCCATTTGCATAGAAGAAAAAAAAGAGAAATTGGAGAAATTCTAATATTCTCAAAAACTGTTGCGAGTAAACAATAATGTTCCATTTTAAGAAATGTTCAAGGGAGAAGGAAAGGAGAAGAGAGAGTGTGTGTGTACTGCTGAGATAGATGTAACAAAAAAAAATGTCCATATGTTGATCACCTGTTAACATTTCTAAGAACAAAATTTTAAAGATTTATTTTCACCTTCAAGCCGTCACTGGCTTTTTTTTTCTTTTTTTTTTTAAACAGTTTACGGCTTGATCTATGGTTTTTTGTTTTTTTTTCAATTGGAAGTCTTGCTGTGTGTAAGTGCCTCACTTATCTTCATTTCTGAAGGTCCTGTGAGTGTGTCACATGTTTTTTATTAGCGAAATCCAACAGAATATGTTTTGACTACATCTCAATCTGTTTGATCTGTCCATATATTTTGTTGATGTGTATTTGTGTCACACCCCCTCATTTCCCCCTGCTCCAGTGAATTTGTAAGTGGCTTGGGAATTATTTACATTAAGTGCGGATAAATGTACATGATGATGATGATCATGATGATGACGAAGTTGACGTTTGCCCTCAGAAGAAGAAGAGGCACCAGTAGTGACGCCCCGAATGATGCGCCTCCGTCGTGCCATGCCTGAACTAAAGCCTGCTGAGGAGGTGCTCGCTCGCTTCTCTGATGATGGCTGGTACTACAGAGGTAATGAGAGTGTGTGTGAGTGTGAGTGTGTGTGTGTGTGTGTGTGCAAATATGCAAAAATATATGAGCATGTTATATGTGCACATGCATTCATGCTTGTGTGCCCATGTATGCTATTTTAGTTCACTAAATCTGTATGCTTGTATACCCATGTATGCTATTTTAGTTCACTAAATCTGTTTCTTACCAATCTGCTTGTACAAAAATGATTGAAATTATGTTAGTATTAAACAGCACAAGAGCAGATGCTTTTTATAAAACATGTTAATCTACGCTAGTTTCCACATATGTGTGAACAATACACTAAACAGTAAGTCAGTTCTTAATTGGCAGTGAATCAGAGAATGAATTGTGTGTGAAATTGTTATTAGTGGTTTACAAGTGTGCAATTGAAAGACTGTTACCATTGTCATTCATCATGTTCTTTCTTACCGACAACAGTGTGATTAATCTGTTGTATCCTTTCCGTCATCACAGGCACAGTACAGCAGAACCTAGGAGATCTGAGCTACATTGTGGAGGATGCTACTGGCTACATTGAGAGAATCTGGAGAGAGGACATCATCTCCGACTATGACGACAATGCCCAGCCTCTTAAAGTAAGGATTAGTCCTTGTTCTTCTCTGTTTCAAGAACCAAAGAACTGAAAGAATGAACACAGAGTTTTTTTTTTCTTTCTCAATGATAGAATAATGGAAGATTGCTTCTATTTTATCCTTATGTGTAGGGGTTTGTTTTTATGTCTGTGATTGTTTGATGCTGTTTCTTTTTACTTCTCTTTCTTTTACTTATTTCCTTAAATAGGTGTTTCATGTTCAGCTGATTACAGTTGTTGTAGTTTTGGAATCCAGGAAACCTTAACTAAGAAAGTGTTGCAAATTTTTTTCCCCAAGACCAGTTCTGAAAAATGATTGGTAGAAGAAGTTTTCTTTGAATGCTTTCAGAGTAACTCACAGTTGACAGATATTGTGCAGTTCCACTAAAGTCCAAAGCCACTGATCTTCTTACGCCATTTTTTTTTCTTTTCTAATTTTCCTGGCTGTATTTACTGTACAGATAAGGACTCTAAACAACAGTCATTGTTCATGATTCTTTAAAATGGTCATCTGATCTGATGCCTTCAAAGCAGTTGCAGTTCAGACTTATTCAAAACTAGAACAGAGAAAGATGGCTACATCAGCACCTCAGTTAGAAAAAAAAAAAATAGCACAAGTGATGACCCTACACAGATTATCATAGAACCTTGTGTGTTGCAGAACAAAGCTGAGAGATAGGATTGCTCACTTGTGTCACACACAGAGTTGTCTTTCCCCAACAGGAGAATGACAGAGTGGTGGCCCAGCATCCTCAGCACAGCAGCAGCTACGCTCCAGGCAGTGTTCTGTCCTTCGACGATGTTCTCCAGACGGTCACCATTCAGTTCTACGACGGCCAGGAAGGGGCGGTGCCCAGAGCGGAGGTGTACCGCCTGCCGCTGGAGAAGTACAACCATGATGTCCTCCACATTCAGCAACGCCAGCGAAGCATGCTGGGACTGTCCGTGGTGGCCAGGGATGACGACAGTGGAGAGTATTTTCCTGGTGAGAGGATTGTCCTGTGTTTTTGCTGTTCACTCCTTTTGCCATAGCAACAGTTTTAGGTGGTATCCCATCTGGTGGGATGGGCATTTTGAGACTCTATTTGGCACTATGCAGACAACTCTACTTGAAATGCTGTTGCACTGTGGTGCCCACTGGCAACCAGATTACAGTACAAAATCCTTGCATTGATCCATGTCTTTTTAAATGACAATGAATCTTAGTTCTGTCTCTTTATAACATATTATCCATGTCTCATTATGTATAGTTATTGTGATTGTATAAAACCAGTGTCTCCTCATTTATATTTAATACTGTATCCATGAATCATGATGTATAACATATCCATCTCCTATTGTAGATGAAAGTTGATAATTTATCAGCTGCAAGAGAACATCTATGAACAAACCCTCCGTTCAGCTTCCCCTCACACTGACCACAAGTTCTGTGAGGGATCATTTTGTTCACACTGTAATACTATTTGAGTCCTCTATTGACCCCCCCCCCTCTCCAAATTCCAACAAACAAACAATCTTTCCATCATTTGTACCAACTGTGGTGAGTGCTAAATTGTTGAAACAATTGTCAGCATAAATCTCTTAACCCGATTCTTTACTTCAATTTTCCCTGGCTTCCAGCTAACAATTACTTCAGCCATGTTTGTTTTCCTACTGAATGTGATCCCTCAAGATTAACAGAAACTTTTCATTTGTTGTACACATTAAGTTTGTGAAGGGTAGTCTAAACATGAATTAAGTCACTGTTGTAAGTATCTGTACAACTGTTACACCATAGGTTCTTATCATTTTTCATATTCTGTGAACTGGAATCAGTCCACTTTCCTGTACAGACTTCTCTGTACAAACTGAATTGTCATGGCATTGTTAAAGTCACTGCTGACAGATTCCACTGTACTGTCACAACCCCAGGTCTGAAAACAACATGCCTCAGACTATTTGGACAGAAAACTCACCTCTCAACAGTTTCTCATGAATGCATTTTCCTTGAACCTGCTCACAAAGCATGCAAGGTGGGGGTTTTTTCCACGCTGGAACATTATAAATTGATGCTACAAATGTGCTTGAGGAAAGGCTTTTTTTTACCTTACTCTCCTCCTTTCCAGGTTTCAATCAGAAATTAAACCAAGTCCGGACCCAGCATCCAGACTGGTTCCTTTGTCCATTGGTTGGATGGGATTCAAGATTTTACTGTCTTGTCTTTATTCCAGAGTAAGGGACAAGGCTTATTAACCCTTTCACTATCGCCAATGAATTTGCTGATCAGTGAGCGACAGACATCCTTGTGTTGGGATGAGAGGGACAGACGAGATCATCAGGCACTGTTGTTTATTGTGACTACTTTGACATGGGACGGCATGACCTTCTTCCGCTGAATCAATGACATTTTTCAAAATTTGATTTCACATCTGTACCCTCTGACCTGCTGTTGTGGAGTTCACTGTCCTGCTGGGATGTTGGGGACTCGTTGAGTGTAAATTGTATCCACGCCTGATGCAAAATCTCTTCTATGTAATTTCTTCTTTTCTGTCACTCTCTGTTTTTTTCTCTCTCTTTCTGTACAGTCATCCACTGTCTTCATTACTGCATTCAGGATAGGATTCTTTCCCCTCTGTGTTGAAAACCATGAGAGGGTCCAGTGCTTAGCTGGCTGATTATAATATAAAACTAATGAAGGTCAGGAGTCAAGAGGTTATAAATCAATAGCAATGGCGGCATATTGTCTGTCTCAGGGCAAATTGTGGATGTCAAGGAAGGCGGACAGGGCTACGTCATTCGGTGGAGTGATGGATCCCAGGCGGAGCAGCTTCCTGTGCACATCTTCAGCGCGGTCACACGTCGCCCGCGGCTGTTGATCGGGGACCGAGTTCTGGCGGTGGCCAGTCCGGAGCAGGTGGTGTTCCTGCCAGGCCAGATCATTGGAGCTCAGGAGAGGAGCATGGTTGTTCGCTTCTGTGACGGCCAAGTGTAAGTGTTTGTGTATAGATGGGTTTCAGTGATTTCTCTCTGTTGTGAATTCTTTCCTATTCTTGGTGTGTGTACATATGGGGGAAGTACAAACTGGACAAGGAGAAAACATTTGCAGTGACCCACGCCTTTGAACATAACTGACAGAACTGCAGGATCCTGGTGAATTGTTCTTCTGTGTGGTGCCCTAGTGACTGCTGATGGAGTTAGAAGATATAGAGGTATAGGTTTGCTTACATGCATTTGCTTTTTTTTTTCTTTTCTTTTTTGTATTGTGCTGCCTTTTTCTGTGTTGAGATGCTTTGTATAATCTCTTTCCAACTTGCATACTCTCAAAACTGTTCTTAAGTAGAACCAGCTCCACTCTTCAAGTTTTCATGACACACAATTAACAGCAACATGGACTTTTGTTAGTTCTTTGTGATATCAGTTCATTAATAAGCATACATGTTCTGTGCGTGTGTGAGTGTGGTGTGTATGTGTGTGTGTGTGTGTGCGCACGCGCTCGTATGTCTTCTGATTGCCTGTTTCATTAATGTAACTACACAGTGATGATGGGATCAAACAACAAATGTTTTTTTTTCCCATCACTTCTGAACCAAAGGTAGCCAATTTAGTTGAGTGTCAGCGTATTGCATCATTTAACAAAAATCCTGTTTTAACTTGTTCCAGGCGTGATGATGTCAGTCCCCTCTTCAGCTACTGGCTGAGCTCAGGGTACTGTGAAGAAGCATCCTACTTCTGGAAGCTCCACCAGCCCCACTTCGGAAAGAGGCAGATGTACCATGCATGAAGACAATGGGGATAGCTCAAATTTTCATAACCCATTGTTTTCCCTGAGAGTAGTTGTGTCCTATTGGAAAAAAAAGACAAATTTGTCTTCCTCTTCTTTTCATAACAGTAGAAAAAGAAACTATATACTGATCAGCCATACCATAATCCCCGAAGGCTGAGGAATCATATGGCAGGTTTACTTCAAATTCATCGCTTGTGAGGAAATGCAGATTTGTATTTAAGCATATTTTTCCCCCTGAAGTCACTGTTAAGGTTTAATGCCTCTGTATTGTATACATTTGTGGATGTTACTGCTGATAGCAAAGCTTGAACCTGTGTGAATGTGTTCTAGTTTTTCCCCCTTTTATTGCATGTGAATGTACAAAAAGAATGTTTCATATTTTGAACACATTGTGCATGTCTTATCTGAGAAAAAAAAGTCTCGTATTCTTTGCTATTGCTGAAATAGTTTTGTTGTTATTCCTGTAGATATGTTGCTTTGACCAGAAAAAAAAAAGCATTTACTTTAAAAGGAAAAAAAACAACAGAAATTGGATTAATGTGTGATGGTTCTTTTTCTTTACATTTTCATTTCATAGTGTTGTGTATTTTTTTAATCCATAGGCATGCATTTACAATTGGTCGTAGATTGAAATGCATTTCAAAGTTCTGTTGATCCCAATTTCTGAATATACAGTTCCTGTATAGACTGAGACAACAATGGCAGTTGGTTCCTTGTTCACCTGTATTCAAATAAGACAAACAGGAACAAACATCTCCTGGAGTCTCACTGACATAACTCTTGACAACCCTCTCAGTTCTGAGCAAATTCTGTGCTCTCCTACACCTTTAACCCCTGACATAGCAAACTCAGTTACTCTAAGTAACTTTAACCCTATTATCTCTGGAAGAGGAGATTCTGGTTCTTTCAGCAGCTTTAGCCCTCTGGCACCAGCATAGTAACTCTGTTCATGTCAACACAGACAGAGCAAATTGTTGAGCTGGATTTTCTGCTGCTACTATGCAAGAGTCATCACATTTGCTTTGTTGAAAATAGTCTGAACATTATATTTCTCTTCAGTCATGTCAGCAACTTTATCTGCTTCATCGACATGTTAAACACAATGCTTTCATTCAACAAAATGCACATTGCTTGTGCGAAACTAGACATTTTCATGAGGACAAAAAGCATACAATGTCTTTTCTGCCATTGCTATGGTGAATCAAACATGTATACCATTGGATGTCATCAAAACGTCAATATTTGCTGCATAGACTGTTGCCATTTAGCGGCTAGCTGTGATATTGTCACTGGTATTTCACCAGTCCATTTGATCTCTGTGTGTGAATGAGATGCATTTAACCTGTATGTAGTGCAGCATCCTGATTATCCTACATAGCTGTATTCCCTGTACCAGTTTTCCGTTGTGCTCCGTGTACCCTGTAACCAGAGTTGAAGTTTCTCTCTGCATGTGAGTGCATGGAAGAGCGAGTGTGCGCATACAATGCATTTGTTACCGATAGCAATATATTTGTGCATGGTTTGCGTATTTATCTCATTGGCTTTGAGGGGTTTCTTTATCTGTTCCGTATCTTTCATCAACCTCTACCCTCCGTCCCGCTTCAGTCCTTGACTGTTATTCTCCGTCCACCCTTCATACCTCTAAACTCTGCCCCTCAAACGAACTGCCACTTTACGCTTGGGGTAAGCTTTTTGTTCATTTGTGTGTGATCTGTTGACTGCATATGCTTCAGCATGTGCCTGCAACTGCTGCAGTCATGCAAAGATAAACCGTGTTTTCTATATAAGAAAATGAAATTGTCAAACAGTAGACCATTACCCTTTAGGGGTTCGCTCTCTTCTTTTTTTCCTTTTCTTTTGAATTAGGGTTCTATCAGGTTTTTTTTTGTTGTTGGGTTTTTTTTTTTCGTTTTTGGGGTGTTTTTTTGCTTGTTTTTTGTTGTTGTTGGGTTTTTTGTTTGTTTGTTTGTTTGCTAAAAGATCTGTGCCTGTGATATTGGTTGATTTGCTTTCATATTCATAGACCTCCATACACTCTGCAACGTCCTGAATGAAGTCTGTCCGATTGTAGACTCTTTTCCTTTGAAGACTTTTTGTGAGGCATTGCGCCTTTGTTGTTAATTTTTTTTCAAATTTGATTTGACAATTATAGCCCAGCCCATCACATGGGGCCTTTTCAGGGCTGTCACTAAGTGGGGGGAAAGTCCTTGCATACGAAAAACAACAATAAACTTATTTGCAAATAGCAGATTAAAGATTTTTTTTTTAACGAAAAAAAAAAAAAGGCTGCACTGAAGGTGCTACACCTCCCATTGAAATTTTCACCCCCAATTTACAAATGTTAATACAAAATTAATTAAAAACAGGCATCAATTTTTTTTTTTTTTTAAGACAGCATAGGAAATGAACACTACAAAATGCACATTTAGAGTCCACTCTGGACAGTTAACACAGTCTCACTACTAACCTGGCATGTTATACATAATATTAAGAGGGTAAACCTGCAAAGACTTTGTAGAACAAACACAGGAGAATATGCCACAGCAGTGAAAAACACTGGACAACAGAAAAGAAAAATTAAAAAAAAAAAAAAAAGAGGAAGAGTCATAGGAAAGGGGAGATTTCTGGCATATTCCACAGCAGTGCAAAAGAAAAAGTCAAAAAATGGAAGAGTCAGAGAGTCACAGGAAAGATGACATTTCTGGCATATTCCACAGCAGTGCAAAAGAAAAAGTCAAAAAATGGAAGAGTCAGAGAGTCACAGGAAAGATGACATTTCTGGCATATTCCACAGCAGTGCAAAAGAAAAAGTCAAAAAATGGAAGAGTCAGAGAGTCACAGGAAAGATGACATTTCTGGCATATTCCACAGCAGTGCAAAAGAAAAAGTCAAAAAATGGAAGAGTCAGAGAGTCACAGGAAAGATGACATTTCTGGCATATTCCACAGCAGTGCAAAAGAAAAAGTCAAAAAATGGAAGAGTCAGAGAGTCACAGGAAAGATGACATTTCTGGCATATTCCACAGCAGTGCGAAAGTCAAAAAAGAGGAAGAGTCACAGGAAAGATGACATTTCTGGCCTAGAATTTCCAGAGCGCGTAATGAAAGAGTCCTTGTCCATACATACATACATACATGCTTGTCCATACCAGTTTGACTCCTTTCCTGAAAGCCCCTTTGGCTTTTCTTTTTTGTTTTCAAGATTTTTGGAGATGGTTTCAGAGGGTTCCATATGTTACAGTTTAATTCACTACAGATCTGATTATCTGCCGGTAATTTTTGTTAACTATTGTCAAGCATAGGCTATAAATAAAAATATTAAAAAATGCAAACTCTGCTCAAGAGTTTTCATGTTAAGATATTGATAGATTTTTTTTCCCCAACTCTCCTTTGAACACTGATATAATATATAAAGCAATGAGGCAATGAGTTCTCATGATAAGATTTTGATAGATTTCTTTTTTCCATGTCTCCTTTGAACACTGATATAATATATAAAGCATGATCATGTGATATGTCAGAGTGCCATTCAAACGATTACTTCAACTGAATTGCTGCTCCTGGGAAAATAATCCAATCAATTATGCACATTTTTTTCCTAACAAAAGCTAACATACATTAAACATCGATAATATCAGCTGATACTGAATAATCAAATTAATTTTTTGACATGACAAAGGCCTATGTCTCCCAACAATGTTGGCAGGGAGAAAAGTCATTCCAAAAAGGTGCACACAATTTAGAACATGTAGTCCAGAGCTAGTTTTGTTTTTCAGGCATGTTACATAATGAAGCACTCAGGATAATATGCCACAGGTTCCAGGGTTGTACTGCACTACCAAGTGCCTAGCTGCTGAGCAACATTGTCAGGGAGATTCACTCATTTTGTTTTTGGCAACATGTTTTGTTTTTGTGGCCTTGTATATCGCACCCCAAAGGCAAGGCAGCTCTGGAGTAAGTCGATCAAAGATAAAGCTTTAATCCTTTTGCATTTGTTTCGCCCGCATCCAGCCGCTCTGTTTGTCTCCCCTGGTGTTCATTACGGCCGCACGTGCCACGTTACTTACCCTCACACACTGCGACCATGTTTTAAATCAAGGCTGGACAAAATAAATGGGCAGCCCTGAGAGGTGTCCAATGAAATCTTATAAGTAGTATGGGGTATGGGAAACGATTTCATTCAAGAGACTAGGGTCATGAACTGACCGCATTCCATTGATCTCTCAAAAAAATATGAATACTAGGAGCAGTTTTGGGCTGGAAAATGCAAATGCAAGAGGTTTAAACATGTCAAAAATTTGAAGCAGGTTTGTCTTCTGCACTGCTGTTTTTCTTTTTCCAGGCAATATATATAGTTAAGTGCCTACCAGCAGCATTGTTTATTAGTTCTTGATGTGAAACGTAAGAAGCATTCCAGTAAACAAGGTTTGTTTCAGCATGAAACATTGTTCCACTACTCTGTCACTGTGTGACATAGCTCTCACACTGAAGTCGTTGACAGTATACAACTTACATACAGGATCTGCCAAGAACATTTGTTGTGTCACAGGCCTTTTCTCCCTAATGTAAGATGTTTTCCCAGTGTTTGTCCCACCCATTTTTCTTGTCATGATAATCAATGAGATGATTCCTCCACCTTTACCCTGTAACAAATGAATTTGCAAGTAATCAAATATTGACGTTTCAAATTTTGAATTTCTGGCTTGGCTTCCTGTTGATTTTGTCAACCCTATGAGACAGCAATAAATCATAGACCTAGAATATTTATGCATTTGTTTATCTTTATTTTGCACAATGTTTTGTGCGGCAAGAACTAGAGAGTTGCGCTATTGTGTGGATTTAGTGTGAAGTTCAGTGCATAAAGTTCCAGAATGTCTGTTCTGTCTGTCTCCATGTGTTCAGTGTGCATTACACTGACCTTTTGACCATTGCCTGTGCAAGGACTTCTCACTGCAGATGGGTGGTTATGCGATGTGCATTCTCCTGCCCTGGATATGCAGAGATTGTCTCAGTTATGCCCAGATGGTTGCGTTCAAATGGCTTATCTTTAAACTACTGTACCAATTCACCAACTCACTGAATTTTTAACCAACATCACAATCCGCTGCAAATACATTACATGGGTCTACAATCTGATGCTAAACTTCATTTACATGAATGTTTTGATTTTCAAGATGTTGACCGAACGTCCACCTTGATGCGAATGCAGATCTAGTCAATGATAAACATTCCAGGCGTAGTGAAGACAAAGCACAAAACCTTGCTGCAAAATGTGTGGCTTTCACTTCCAACAAGTCAACGTCGACACATAATTTGAAAAAGCAAGTTTTTTTGCTCCTGTCTATCACCAGCAACAGTTGCCTCCAATTGTATCACTTCAGTCAGTCAATGAATGTTGAAAAATGTGTGTACTAAATTACAAGAAAGGATACAACTTTGGTACAAAATGCCTGTTTGTTTTTCCATGTCCCTCATCCTTTGTAACAGTCTATTTCAGACGCACGGTTTGAACAGCAATCAAGTTCTATTGCTGTTAATTATCACTAGCAACAATCATATTGACAGGTAAGTCATATCCAGGCCATAGCAGTTGATGCCATCACAGTTTTCTTTTTCCAAGTTATTCATTTAGCTATAAAGACTGCATACCTAGTCTCATGCATGGCTTAACAGATGCGATGTAGCGTTCATGGAAGACTGCGCGCATCTACACCTCTGATAACGAATGATGTAACCTGCAAGCACCATCTCTTACTAAGGTATTCTATCCATTTTGCAGACAATCCCATGTTCAGCATTCAAGGCACTATTACGAGCGCATTTACGTTTCTCCACTAATGTTGAGTGTGCAAGGTTCTGGTACGAGTACTGCTTCCATTGGTCGAATTGGCAGCCCTTCTCTACGACAAAAATAAGATTATACACAATACTTTTGGTGCAACTCATAAGCTGTTTCTGATATATATTGAGACTGGACATTTAATCCAGCTTGGTCTTGAAAGTTTGTAAAAAGTTTGAAAACCTTGTTTTCTCTTTTTGGGAACAAGTCCCGGACAGGAAAGTCAAGTCCTCCAATGTCAGTGTACACAGCACAGGGTGCCATGCCTCTGAAATGTGGCAAGTGGCACATCATTTTCAGGATCACACCTGTCCCCAACTGTGTCATGTCCCTTTTCTTCTTCCTCACCAACTACAAGACTTCCGATTTTGCCATTTAAAATAGAACTGCATTCATAATCTGAACTGAGCAAGTCTGCTGCATAAGAGATTGTCTTTTTTCCCTCTTGATATGAGTGAATGACGTTACTGCTGTTGTGCTGTACATTTTGTTTCATTGGCATGTGTGCGAGTGTCCAATAATAAGAATGGCATCTTTTGGGACTTTCTCAGCGTTTCTTCACCGAGTTTCACATTCATTCCAGAATCATGTGGTAAGAATGGGATGGAAAATTATTGCCAGTGTGCACAACAGGTATGCTTGGCCAGTCATATTACAATACTAAAGGCAGTTGATAATAGTGCTGTCTGCAGCCACGAGGACAGAATTAATGGACGAGTAAATGCTCAGATTTCCTGACCAGCATGGTGGGTAACCGTTTCTCCAGGTTCCAGTGGAAGAGAGGGTTTTCCACATCCCCAAAACTCAAAAGCAAAAAAACAAAACAAAAGGTGGAAAACTATTTAAGTTCTGCAGTGTGCACAAGATCACCTGGCCTTTCTTTACAGATAATTCATCACTCCTGCATTTTACATGTTCGAGCACACCTGAGCACCTCTCACATGATGCATTCGATTTCACACTTCTGCCTTCCACAGCTCTTTGGCGACTCGTGATTCTGCATACAACTGAGAGGGCTGGCCTACATCCAGAATGATGTGTATGTGCATACAAATGTGTGGA
>LFLW010089959.1:0-10547 GCA_001262575.1 Conus tribblei | reverse complement strand
CACACAGACACACACACACACACACACACACACACACATACAGACTGAGAGACCTTTTGAAGCTGAGATCCTCTCACAATGTGCTTAGTAACTCGCCCATCAAATTGCTCAAGCCAGCAGTTTTCGCCAAGCCTGATTATAATTGATTTTTAATTGATTTCTATTCTACCTTCCACCTGGTTGACTGATTTTTGTCTTTCTAATCACACTTTGCCTGGAATAGGCTAGGCTTACTGTGAGTCTGAGTAAATGTTGGAGAAGTAAAACGAAAAGATTGCCAATACAAAGGGAGAGATAACCAGACTTCATGTAAAACCTTGGTTCTTGTTTGAATAGTTTTCCATTCTCTAAAAAAAAAGTAAAAAATCCCTGCCTTGTTTTACTATTTAAGAATTGTAGGTACTCTTCATGTTTTACTCTTCCAAGCTTTGATGTATTTGATAAAAATGATTTGCAGCCTTCATACAGAACTATGGCCTTGCTTTCTTTTTTATTCAGTGCGAAAAGTAGTCACCATTGGCTTTTCAACTGTTGTTTCAGGTCGATTGGAGAGCTACTACAAACAATTACAATATCTTGACACACGGATATTGTATCAGTACAAACTGTCTCTGGTAGGTATACAGTTACCATTTCATTAGCAGCTGTTCGTCCACCGACACATCTTGTCATAATGTTGTTTATAAACAGACATCTTTATTTTGATTATGAAGCAGGCAGTATTACTGACGATTTATTATGCCTTTTCAGCAACCCATGTCCTTTTACAAAAACTGGCAAAGAAATAAGAAACGAACAAAATCTACCACTCATGTTGATTGCTGAACAGATTTTAATTGAATCATATTATGGTTTGATCATTTATGGTTTTTGTTTTGTTTTAGTTTTTAAAAACATTTGTTGGTTAAGTAGGTTTTTTTTTGTTTTAATAGAAATGAACATATCTTTAATGTGTGTGTGTGTGTTGGTGTGACTTTATTCAGTTTCATTTTATATGGTATGTTTCTTTATTATTTTGGACAAGGCCAACTCATCAAACGAAAAAAGTCAGTTGTGTTATAAGTTCATGTCATATTAAGATGACAGATATTGTTATTAACAGTGGGTGTAATTTGTTCCATTTTTATGAAGATGACACACATTGTCACCAACACCTGATGTGATTTTTCATATTTTGTTGTGAGAGGAATCATCACCAACAGTTTGTCTAAGAAGAAATACATTATCAGTAACATTTGGTATTATTCATCCTGTTTACTGCAGAATGAGACATACTGTCACTTACATTTTGTCCCACTTTGTAGTGCAATGAAATACTAAGTAGTAGTTAGTGACCTTTGGCGTGATGTGTCCCATTTTGTTGTAGAATAAACTCGTTAGAATGAACTCATCACTGACATTTATTATGATGGTTCCCATTTTGTTTTAGGATGAGGCTTCAGACTATGAAGAGCTGAGTGCTGTTGGTGTTCGGGTGAAGTCATCAACAGATTATTTTGCGCCAGTGCCAGGTGACTAATTTTTAGTTTTTTTTTAAGAAAGAAATGTATGGATTTGTCAAATTTGAATACTTTGCCTTCTCTCATTGGTCAGACATTGTTTACTTGACAGGCATATACGATGACATACAGATCTCTGTGTGTTGTGTGCTTGAGATGTGATGGTAATATAGAAGAGAAATTCTTTTCAACCTTGTGTTTTTTTGACTGATTTTTTTTTTTTTTTTTGGTGTGATGTTTATTATCGTCTTTTTTTCCCAGACAGATAATAAGGATCTGGAGGCTGTTAATGAATGTTTTAAATATTTCTGTTGCAGATATTAATTTGATGTCATTAACAAAATCAGGTAAGTGTGAGTGTGCACATGCATGTGTTGTGTGTGAATACATTTGAGTTGTATGTGTATATAGTGACAGGGACCTAATTAAATATGTATGCATATGTGTTCACAGAGACAAAGTCAAGGACGATTTTGAAAAAAAATTGCTTAGTGTGTATGCTTGAGCTTTGCGTTACATTCTGGTGATTGATTTCATGGTCTCTGCTTTCCCACCCATCCGCCCACTTCCCCTTTCCCTCTTTCCCCCCACTCTCTCCCCTCACTTTTCCAGTGAAATTCAAGTGCACTTTACATCTGTATAGGAAGTAAAGAAGTTGGAATCAGCCTGGCACCGAAGCTGCCCCAGCCCTCCGTCTTCACCTTCCAGTGAGTATGTGATTGTGTGAATCCATGGCCTGAACATGCAATGTATGTACATTGTAACATGGGGGTTGATAATATAATTGTAAAGTAGGTTCTCTGTCAGTTGTACAGCATTACCTATCTTGGCAGAAAACTGTAACTGGCTCATTCAAACTTGAATAATTAACCTTGTTAAAACACAAAGTTCATTTAAGTGAGTTTCATGGTGGTGATGTACTGGCATATATTTTTGCATATTAACCCAGCTTGTAAGTATACTAGCTGAGGGAAAAGTTTTACACTTCAAATACAGCTGTCATTAGATGCAGTTTTCAAGGCATTTTGTAGCTGTATTTTGTTTGAGTAGCAGTTGCATGGTCCTTGTTTGGTAGGTTTTTGAGGTCATTAAAGGTTTGGACAAGTTTTGCGAATCCAAGGTATCCTTTAAAGCCTTAGAAAATCTGTAAAAACTGACTTGGGTTTGCACAAGTTTGTAAACTGGACGCCCCCTCAACAAGAAAAGAGAAAGATTAAAAAAAAAAAAAAATTGTGGTTGAAAGTTAAGACCATTCTTAGCATACATGCAGACACTAACCACTAAATCTTTTCATTATTTGGAAATATTTTTGAAATTGGATTCCATTAATAGTAGCATCAAGATGAGTGAATTCTGTTTTTACTGATTGAAGCAGACAGCCTTTGCTTTCTCTTATAAGCAGTTGTTGACATATAATGAGTTTGGGAATTGAATTAAAATCAAGTGGGTTTTAAAAGTTTGTAAATTTGTGCCTTTTTCGTTTTAGCACAAACTTTGTGACCAGCGCATTGGCCAAAATATGAGTACACACTTAAAACAGAATTCAGAGTAACACCGATTTCACACTCAGTGCGAAACAGACAAGTGAGTATTTTAACAAATAAGCATTCTTCAAATAACACAAATAAGCGATTTAAAAACTGCACAAAACAGTACTTTTTAAATTGCTGTCAACAGGAGGTGTAGGTCAGACACATGGTATTCAGCATTCAAAAGGGTTTACTCACCCCCACCCTCTTCTGTTTACAAGCAAGACATAGGAAATGCACAATACATTATTTCCAGATAGAGGAGGAGGGATTTGTTGCTGTTGTTTGTATTTTTTTAGTTTATTGTTTGTCACATCTGAAGTTGATGTATTTCTAAAATTCATCTTTTGTGCATTATATCTGTGTTACTGTACACCTAGTTTTACAGTGTTTTTTTTTTGGGGGGGGAGGGGATTGCCGCAAAAACAGCAGTTTTTCCCATCCCCCAAGGTTTTCCAGAACACACCGATTGTGGTTCTGTAACCAGCAGACTAAAATGGTGTTGCAGGGTCATGTTTTCCATACACGACCACCTCACAGTGTCGACAACTCTGCAACCCATGGAGGTGACCTTCAGTGACCTGACCATGACCGTGCCATGGCAACAGCTGGGTGTTGCTGAGCAACAGGACAAGAACCATGTGTTTGACGATTTATGGACCCTGTTGACTGGTGACGGCTCCAGTGAAAGGTGAGAGGATGTTCACTTACTTTAGCTGGTGCTTTCTTCCCCTCCTTGAAATGACAAAGCAGTGGTTTTAGTTGCCCTGTCCATATTGTTATAATGCTTTTAAGTCCAGTTTACTTGCCCTCAATTCATCATCTTTTTCTCATTACTGTTCATTTTATCAGAAGACTTCCATATCTGACCGTCCATGTTACTGTTATTGGTGGGGAAAATGATATATGCAATCAACTACAACTGGGTTTTGCTGTCTGTTAATGTAAGCCGCAGTATACAAAATCATGGTACTGGTCTGAATATTAGAATTATGTGTTTATAGTAAAGGAGTGAATTGAAAAGATTCAGGAGATCTAGATGGGGAAGAAACGTTACAAGTTACGTATGTACAGTCTGTTGTTGAACATGAAATATACTGAAAGACATGGCTTATTTGCTGATAAACTGCCCACCAGTCATGATTCTGTCTACATGTCACATCTCTGTTAATGCAGAAGCCAAGGAGTGGAGTCGGTGAAGGTTCTGAAATGTGCAGCAGACAAAATCCGCCACTCTTTGAGCGAGTTCCAGGTGCCACCCCTTTCAGGTAAAATTCCAGTGACAGACAGTCCTGTAAATACCAGTCATTTGCACATAATGGGGAAAACAAGAGGAAAGCTTTGAAGAAGAGAAGATAATGTGGAGTCCAACAAAGTGGAGAAAATGGAGGGACATGATTTATGAAAATGAGAGAAAACAATTTGGAGTAAAATCCAGTGATTATTGCAAAGAAGTGTGAAAACCTTTCCATCGATTTCTTTTTGTATTGAATTTGCGTGCATGTGCACACACACACACACACACACACACACACAGGTATGTTATGCCCATGCTTTTAAACATGCCACTAATGAATTCTAGCGTCCAACTTTAATGTTCACAGACCACACTGTGGACAAGTTCCTGATCTTTCTCCCTCCATGCTACCACCTGCTGCTGAGGGTGTACCCCCAGGGGAACAACCAGGTGGTGTCCATCGCCACAGACCACTGGAAGATCCTGCCCTGCGTCAGCAACTACCTCAACTCTGTGGAGTCATCCTGATGGGACCGCTGGTCACGAAAGAGGCATTCAGTCTGCGGTTGCATGCGCAGCTTGATTTGAACACTCGTGAAATGGTCCGAGAGTTGTCTTGCATAACTCGTACCAAATATTTTTGCCAGGTATTCTCTGTGATGGTGCTGTAGTTGAATGAAACCAAATGACTTATAAAATTTAGCTGTGATAACATAGTGTCTAAGTATGTGAAGGGTTGAAGTATTAGTGCCAGTATGGTCAGTTTACGCTCTTTATTGCCCGATATTCATTCATACTTTTTCTTATTCAATCGTTGAAAGATGAACAAAATTGTGTATGCACCTTTGAGCGTGTGGAGAAGGAAAGTTAAAATATAAGTGAGTGGGAATGTTGAGATAGGTTCACATCATGTGAGAGAATGGCATGGTAAAAGTTGAATGTATGCACCTGTGTGTGTGTGTGTGTGTGCATGTGTGTGTATGTGTGTGTGTTACTTTTCATAACCTTTTGTAGTCACCTGTGGAAAGAGGTACGTCTGACTGTATGATTGAGGTGAACTTTCTTTGCATTTACTTAGCAGTTTTTTGTTCACTTTATTAATGTCTTGATTAAACACAATGGAAAAGTTTTTTCTGCTCAGAGTACGCAGAAAATTTTACACACATTTCCAAATAAACCAAGATATTAAGAAAAAATCCCATCACCATTTGCTTTGTTATCCCCATATGGTATGCATGTTTAAGTGCACATAAATGAATGTGTATGCAAACTGGCATGTGTGAGTGTTGTGCTCGTTACAGTTCGTGCTCCCTGTCAGGAGGGATAGGCTGTTATAAATACAGTGCAGTGGTAAAACAAGTCATATTTTTATACTGATTTATTCATTCAATAAGAAAAAAAAACGAATAAGATATTCAAAACTGCTACACATACACGCAAATCCAAACCACACGTACAAACAAGTACCAAATCCAACCACGGCTTACTCGATTTCTCATTTTTGTCCATACTGACTGTGAATTCAGACTAGAGAAATTCAGTCCCAGGAGTAATCTTTTGTGATATGTATTACACGCCGCCCCAGACCCAGCCCAGTTTCAATACTTTTTTTTACAATTGCCTTTCCCATCTCAGTAAACTGAATATGATCAACAAAAATCAGTTTGTCAATTCTTCAAACTTTTTTCCCTAAAAATTATGGCCAAATTCTTACCAAGACATGCTCTAACAGACATTGGCAAAGTTCTAATTCCAGTCCTATGCAAATGAAATAACATATAGGAATTACAGATCATTCTCTATTCAATCATGTGTGCAAAAGCAAAAGTAGCAGTGGTTACTTCCCCTGAGCATCTCTAAATAGGCCAACCATAATGGCCAACATGCTATCAGCAAGGAGGGTCACGGGAACAGTATGTCATTGATCAAACAAAATTTTGCAGGTAACGTGACTTGGGGGGCAGGGGGTAATGATAATCCTTTTACTTTCTCAAAGACAACCATGACTCGCCAGTACAGAAAAGCACTTATATGCCCAAAAAATTTGAGAAGAGATGGCTTGGTGGGCTTCATAGGCGACCCCTCTCGAGCAATTCTACCCACGATGTACCATTTAGTGCAGTAGCAAATGGATGAAAGTAGCCTTGTTCTACCAGTAAATAACACCCAAGATATCCTGGATACCTCTACTGTGAACGCCCAGCATAAGAACCCAAACCCTGAATGCGAGAAGGTGGGCCAACTTTGTGTCAAACACTAGTCCTGACCTAGCAAATGCCATCCACTACGATAATGTTGGACGCCTTGTATTTAGTGGATAGTCAATGATCCATCAGAATATAAGCCAGTGTTGGGATTACCTGGGATCATTAAGGTAGATATGAAAGTCAACAACCAGCAAAGTGGTCTATCTTTGTGATCAGGAATAAAGATCGAAGAGGAAGGCTTTATGAGCATGGCAAAGTCTTCCTACTTGGTGAAGAGACAACTGGGAGACAGATGCAAACCTTACTGTATCTCCTGCTGAAGGCAATGGATTTGAAGACTGCTGAGCCACATCAGCCGCACCAAGATTGCCCACACAGACGAATGTCCCTGTGGCACTGGATCTAAGACCCCAGAACATGTCCTCCAACACTGTCCAGCCCATGATGTTCTACGGCGTCAAGCCTGGCCAGAGCATGCAGAACTGCACATGTGGCTTTGGGGCAGCTGTCAAGACCTCGAGAAGACTGTGGGTTTCATCATGGCAACAGAACTGAAGATCTGAACGCAACCAAAAAAAATCAACTACAGAAGAAGATGATTTGAAGAAGGAAGAGATCACTGTATCCACCAAAAGCTGCAAATTGCCCAAATGCTGCTCTGCGCATGAAGAATGCATCTTGATGCAAGCCACCATGATCACTGTATTTTTCAGTTGTTTTTTCACAGACCACTTGTGACTGACAACTTCCATCAAAATCATTAAAAGAAGAATCCCCAACCCTGGCATTTGTGGTTTTGACAACGTTCAGCATGTGAGTCATTCTCACCAATATCTCTTATGAGCTGGTTGCTGTAACTACAGGAAATTGTGAACTTTGAGAATTCCATTAAACATCAGAATCCCCCAGCTATTACATAATTGAAATCGAAAGCATTCAGCTTCCATCACCCGAAGAATGATAAAGTATGAAGGCTGCTGGGAGAAGATGGTCCCATAAGGGTACACTCAAAAGATGTCATATAGCAACTACCTTTATTTTGTTCTTTGGATCATGTTCGGATCTATGTATTCTAAACAGACTAGTATTCTGAACAAGACAAGAACTGAACCTCTCCACAGGTGAGATAAGAGAAATTTTTGAGCATTTAAGCTTGTTTTAATAATGACAAAATAAATCATATCTTTGGTACACATTCTATGATCAACAACAACACATTTTAACATTTCCCAGCATATACACAGATATACCATTAGTCAATTCACCATCAACATGATTTTTTTCTTTTTTTGTTTTTTTGCCACAGAAAAATGCGGTCCACGCAATGCCTAGAATTCTTTGCCAATTTACATTTTTTTACAACTATCTATATGCGAGGTCGAGATTTACACACAGATCACTCCAGTAAAAAAAATTCTCTTTGTCATCATCATCAAGGCAAGATGCACACAAATCTTGTGAGTATATGGACATCCATTTCTTAGTCCCTTTCTTAATACACGCACATCCGTACTGTTGAGAACAAATTCATTCAAGTTCAACATATCAGTGAAACATTGTTGAGGACAAACTCACTGAAGTTCAACATACCAGTCAAACCGCAAAGTCGCAAATATTTGCAATTCTGAAGAAAAACATATAAAGCTTTGAAAAGGAATAGTTCCTGATGAATACTCTGATTTCATGGATGATATAGAAAAGCAAAACACTGAGCAGCAGGGGAAAGAATTATTCAAAATACGAATGAATGAAATGATCAACTCTGGCACACATGTTCATATATAAAAAGAAATCTAAAGCAGACAAAATACACCAAGTGCTTTTTTTTCTTACAAAACCGCCATAAAACGATGCCTTCTGCTGATCTTCATTGCTGTGCGTGACAAGGGAGACTATTCTGTTGACTAAAGAAAGACCAAAAAAAATTGAAAAGAGTAAACCCAAAAGCCCAACAATACCCAGCAAGTAAGATTTGGTTTGGCAGGTGCACCACCAACTGCCACACCAGCTGAATGTGACAGACAGCATGTTATTTTCCACACTGCAATTTCTTTCCGACACATTTTCATCACCTCCTGACGGCACCTTTTGATGATCTCACTCACACACTCCAATGTCTACCTCACATGAAGCCTCTTGCTCACATTCAATTGTGTCCTTAAATAACACTGTATTCAATTCTTCCTTGGAAGAATCACAGATGCTGTCTCCTGGCACTGCAAGAACACTCACCATTTTTTTCTTTTTGTTTTTTGATGCTGTTTTATTTGAACAAAACCTGGGATTGGACAGATTTACTTGAATTTTCAAATGGTGTGGAACAGTTGTCTGTGTGAGCTTCTAATGTTACCAGGGATACCGACTGAATCTCCTTGGGAAACCCCACAGCAAGCTTTGATTGCATCTCATCCAGTCGCAGATTTAGTATTAGTCTGTTGTAATTAAAGTTATTTTCTGCTGTTGAAATGGTGGAAAGAGGGATAATATCACAAAATGTCTAAATCTTGTGAACACCTTCATGCATTTCTTCCTCCATACAAACACAGGTTTTGTTTCAAAACAAATATAGACTCACGCAAACCATGTACAGGTTTCCACACACACACACCAGCTGCGCACACATCTACACCCAAAAATTTTACAAACCCCACGCGTGCCAAGAAAAAAAGGTATATGCATGATGTGGATTTCTGTCAAGATATTCAGTACATGCACCAACGCATCTCTTGTCAACAGTGATGCAAATTTACCTCATTTCAGTGAAGCCTTGAAATTCAGTAAACTCCAAGGCAATGTAAAGTTGCAAATCATTTTTTCTTTCCTTTTTTCCTTCAAAGCAATGCATTTGACATCCTAATAACTATGTCACTCTTAGTTGTGTATCTATGTGGTTAAGGTACAAGCCAGAAATATTTCATTCTTTTTGGGCATGGAGTGCAAACTCTGAAAATGTCAAAAATTAAACTGAACAAATGAGCCGTGGAAGCAAGCTAACAACTCTCCATTTATTACAAAAATGACTTGGCAAAGATCTGTTGTAGTCTATTAAAAAAAAGGCTGAAGTATGATGAAAATATTTTAACATTTCAGACAGCATGTTTAAGTCCTCTGAAATCTCTTGTGCAACCTTTGCTATTTTTCTTTTGGTTTATTTTGAGCATGTGTGCTTCAATTTACTAGATTCAGGGTTTGTACAGCATTATCATTCCTAACTTTCATGGCTAAAATATAGTATGTAGACTGTTAGTGATAAAAAGTTTGAGAACAGAAATATTAACTTCCAGTCCTGGTCCTTATCTAGTGCTAATTGATTGTAGACCCATGTATATATACATTTTTTATGTTAATTTCTCTTGGTCTCCTTCAGCATATCAACAAATTACCTGACTTTCAGCCAAAATCTTATTTTTTCATGACTTTCCGGTAACTAGAAAAGGCTCCTGCGCATTCCATAACTTTTCCGGTATTCTTTGACAGGCTAAAGCCTTGTAAAGTTTCGAGTCCCCTCAGTATCCCCAGCAGCAGTAAGCCATGTTCACAGCCCAACTTGCCCATCGACTGCAGTCACTGTCCACCACTACATCTACCACAAGCAGACCAATTACACAGGTGACTTCAAAAACATCTTCAGAAATGAGGTAAACATTACAAAAAACATCTTCAGAAATGAGGTAAACATTACAGTCTCATTTGAATGGAACTTCAGAAACATCTTCAGAAATGAAGTGAACATTACAGTCTCATTTGAATGGAACTTCAGAAACATCTTTAGAAATGAAGTGAACATTACAGTCTCATTTGAACAGAAATAAGCTGTAACTCTCAAGCTGCAAGTTTGACTGAATATGTGAAGATCTATAGTTTTTAAATGCAGTGAAGAAATCTACACTTCATATAAACTGTACCACTGATAATTGTCTACTGGAAGGTAAAACTTTTCCGTGGACTTTTTTTTTATCCATATTTCATTCCGTAAGGAACATGGGTAGATGGTGAGAAACTAGCTATTCTCACAGCATCACCTTAATTCACTCATACCTTATCCTTTCTACGAAAACAACATGCATTCCCTGGT
>LFLW010089245.1:0-10102 GCA_001262575.1 Conus tribblei | reverse complement strand
AAAAAAAAAAAAAAAAAAAAAAAAAAAACATGGGGTTCATTCACATGAGTTCAATATGTTCTCAACTCGATGCAACAGCCGTCCAAAGTGGCGGTTCCCAGTGTATTGAATTAAGTTTGCCCTTCAGGTCATGGTGCTACAGAGCCTGAACCAATGACCTTTGACCCCTTCCTCTCTTCAAGGTCATCGAGGGTCAGGAACACCCCACCTCCACTCCTTTTCCTCTCTGACCCCTCTTCATTAGGATAAACACTGCAGCGTTATCGCCTTGTGCCCTGAGGATATCATGTACCGGCGGTTTGCTCTCATGTCTTCTCAATTACTCGTCCTGTCTGTCGTCTCAGACTGTCTTTTTGCCCCAATCATCTAAAGGCCTACATGTTATCGCCATGTGTGCCAAGTAGACATTCTGCACCAGCCGTTTGTTCTCGCCTTGTCTAGTGCTCTTTTGGCTCTCCGACTCCGACCGTTGTCCTTTCTATTTAATCGACTTCGAGTTCTCTGGCTTTCATCCCAACCATCTACATAGGCCTATGTTTTCTGACACTCTCCATTTCTGCCCTTTTTTTCCCCCCTTCTTCTTCTTCTTTTCTCCCCCCCCCCCTTCCCCCCCTCATTAAAGTGAATCCATTATTTGTAGTTAAAAACAAGAACAACTATGTTTCTGTCTGATATGTGAGCCAAGACCTTTACATGAATTGCGGTGACCATGATATTGTAGGCAGTTTCTCTTTATTTATTTTAGGGAAGCACCACATATGATAAGCCCTCAAAATTTGGTGTTTGCAGCTTTTCCACATTTCAGCAGTTTTACTGCAGCCACGACTTCCTTGTGGAGTATTGGAAAGTTATACTCTTACGGGTTTTCTCAATGTCTTCAGGCTGTCGTTTGATTGAGCTTTTGATCCTGCCCAAATGGTTTTCAGCATCTTCTATTGCAACACATCTCCTAGATATTGCTTGTGTTCCATGGTTTCGATTTCCGTCGGCTTATCCCTAGGATCTTCTCTGCAGATTCAATCATGACTTGGTTGAAGCTATTAAGAGAAAGATCCAAGGTCTTCTTCTCGCAGTGGTAGTGAGGCGAATTCTCCTTCTCGTCTGTTTGGAATTGTTCAGCGATATCAGGATCTTTCAGTTTGTCAGACGTTTTTTTCACTGTCTTCTTGTTCTTCATGCATGCGTAACAGTTCAGCGCAACAAGGCATAACAAGTGTCAGAATAATCAGCTTGTTGACTGAGGACACTATACAGAAAAAGATGAAGATGAAGGCTGTGGTCACTGTGAACACCAGCATCTGGAATGTCAGACCTCTTCAGATTCTTCATGAGAATATAGTCTGTCGCTGTGTTGATTCAACAGGTTCAGAACCTAACAACGTTACTCGCCACCCGGAAGGTTAAAACGCCCAGGTAGGTTGGAACATGGAAAGAACTAACTCATCACATTAGTTGATACCCCTGGCGTATCATTTACATTTATTGGTCTTTGCAAAGTTTACTGGCCTTCGCAAAGTTAGCTGGAAGAACAATGGAAAAGTAGAGACAGAAGGGCATTTCCTGTTCTAGCGTGGAAAAGGCAAGTAAGTGCATGGAGTAGGGTTTCTAAATCTTTAAGCTTGTACGAACCCCGTTCTATCTTTTTTCCCCCCTCCTGTAAGGTTGTATGATGTTTTACTTGTGCAATAAATAAAGTCAAAGTATGATTTAAATGACTGGCGATCATGTTCTGCATACAAGTCGATCGTTCCAGAATTAGGGAAAAAAAGAAGGCAAAGAAAAGAAGAAACAAGTACAGAAAAAGAAATGAAAAACATGAATTAAGTAGGTTTCAAAGAGGGGTGACTGCAGTTGGAAACTGACACAAAATAAAAAAAATCACTGTACCGCCAAACGAAAATCCGAACAAGTGACAATTTGTTTGTTCTTTCGTTTGCCAGCAATTCTTTTAATTTCATTATAAATCAAGTAGTCCTCAAAGGTTGAATGGTTGGCATCTTGTTCACCGCCCGACCAATCCACTGCCTCTTGCCAGCTGTTGGCCACACTCACAAATAATAACTGAAAGGAAGCAGCACTCACTGTATATTACTGCTTCTGAACACTTCATTCTGTCACCACTCTGCGACACCAGACTGTAGGATGCTGCGGAAAAGACTCTGCTAACCAGGATCCCAGCAGTTCTTTCTCACAGGTCATGGACAGCTGGCAAGAGTTCTTATGACAACTCAGTCCAATTAGGTGTCCATCCGGGGACTTTTCAGCCTGCCTCTGGGAGTCTTCATCCCTCACTGTACCCTGTACTTGCGCCAGGAAGGTACGGCTGAAGGTGAGCTCATATTAGACAAGCTTACAGCCTTCATGAGATTAAGGAGTGGTTCTTGAGCTTATATACTGACCTGCTGTCTGACTTGGTCAATTGTGTTGGGTTTTCTTGCACGAGATGCAGAGAAACTGCTTGAAACATGTCGTTTTGTATGCCTACTTCTCTCTCTCTCTTTCATTCTTGCTTTACTAGTCTCAGCATTTTTTTTCTAAAGAAAAATACGTTTTAAGAAAATTTTACGCAAACCCTTGTCTATTTTCATGTGGCCTTCCTGATGGCAAGTAACAGTAACATATTGCAGATATCATGCATTTACATATCTATAAAAGGCATTTAAATGGTGTGCCATTGTAACGAAAGGATCCGAATGCCAAATCGAATGATATACTTAAGGTCATCATCAGCTAAAAGATGCTGAAATCTGTTATTAATGTTTTGATGTATCTTTAATTATCTCTGTTGTTACAGTGTAATTGTACACAAGTCCCCCTTCAGCAAGGACTGTGACAAGTACTGAATAAACCATTTTCCTTTTCGATTCCTCTGTCTTTCTGTCTGTCTCTGGCTGTAACAGATCTGATATCAACATGCAGCTCTTGCAACCTTACAGGAGAACTTATACCATCAGTGACCGCAGTAAGTTTTCATCTACCTTGGTCTGGAGCTGGTTTGTCAAATGATGTCGAATCTGGTCATGGCAGACCTAACAAGCATGAGCCTTGTTTTTGTTTATCCTTACTGGGCATCTGGTTGGCCTGAAGGATAAGGCACCTAAATCTCTTTCCAAGGTTCAATTTCCATTCAAGATAACAAAGGATGCCAGAGATTTTCTCCTGGGATCTAAAATCTGATCAGACCACATTCCTCTTCTAGCTCTTTGAATGAGAGTTTAAACTGATGTCCTGTGTATTCCAGTTAAATTCCCATTCCATTTTTCAGAAAAGAGTTGGCGCCTGGATGCCGGTAGATTACATGAATATAACACACATGTTCACTGGTGTCATAGTTAGTTATCGTTCCAGAACACAGAATGTGGTCTCCTCAAAGGTGGTCTCAAAAATGATCACATACTCATTCATTACCATCGGTAAGCCTCATACTTCTTGCAGAGGAATGAAGAATGCGAGTTTTTCCTTGCTAAGAATGGCTCTAAGCTAGTATCTCCATTAACTTCAATACGCCACATTTGAAAACTGCACGGTAGGTAATCTGTGTTAGAGTTTGCGTTCAGCGGCGACTCTGCCATTTTCATGGGACAGATCCCCTACCATTCTGGTCAGACACTACATAAAAAGATTTCTTTCTTTCGGCATTCCTCCTCTAGAACTCTGAGGTTCAAATTGGTGAGATTTTTGCACATGACATTTTTCATCCTTAACCACAGTCCATCTTTAGGGATTTGGCAGGACTGTACTCTGCACTTGTTTTCACAGAATGTCCAAGCATCAACTAAGCTTGAGAGATTAAAAAAAACCCACTTGTAGTGTTAGAAAACAAAAATTGAGCATGAAACCCATTCGTTCTGTGGATAAACCTCAACTGTTGGTTCCAGTCTTCCCACTGGAGTCCACAGCAAACTGGAGTCTGGGTGAGAGCCACCGGGGCCAAAGCACTCCTATAAATAAATGGCTCTACTAGGAATCAAGCCCACAACCAGCCAGCTTTCAATCTGTGCCACTAATTACTGTGGCATGGTGGTTGTTACATCAGATGCAAATTGTACCAATGTCAACAGTGCCTTCATTTGTTTGCTCATACTGTTTACACAAATACCTGGAAAACACACTCAGGCAAAATAAACATCACTGACAACTTTTTCAACATCACCCAGATTTTTTTTTTTTATTTCTGGCTGACAACTTTTTCCAAATGTGTATATCATGAAGAAGAAATCAACACAGATATATACATCAATTGGTCAAAGTCATGTATGCACAGTCGTCGCTAAGATTGCCATTTTAGGTTCAGAGAAGACACTATGATGTGATCAGGCAAGTTGAAAAAAAAAAATTACTAAGTGTCACAAGAAACATATCTGTTTGTTCAGTCAGCAAAAATGACAAGGCTCTTTATATAACTAGCTCTCAAAAATGAACAACTTGAATGGCTTTGACTTGAGTGAGCAAAATTCGCTGGCTTTCAATTCTTAATATCTAAATGCTATTTAACAACTCTTCAAACAGTATAAACATTTCTTGTCAAAGATCTGTTTGAATAGGAAAAAAAGGCAGGATGGGGGATAGGGGTGGGGTGGACGCTGAGGAGAGGGTGAGGATGGGGTGGGTGGGGGTATGCTGAGGCAGAGACGACAAGGAAGGTAAGCCAAAATAAAATTGATTGATTAACCTTTCAACGACTGACAGCACACAGGGGGAGAATAAAAGCACCTTCATTTGTTACCCTGATTTTAAGTTTTGATCTTGAATCTCAGCATTTATGACAGTGTGAAGAAAACCTGAGGCTTGGAAACTTGACAGAAGCACACCACCACCAAGCCTTCATACCTGTATACCAAGCTTACAAGCAGGGTTCAAAATCGTCACTGGTCCGACTGTCTGAGGCCTTATAAGGTGACCCACACCACAACAGTGCAATGATCAACTTTACTAATCTGCTGGACTAGCATCGCTGTCAATCTCCTGGAATTTAAACAGTTAATCTCACTGGGGAAAAGACTCAGATGGGAGAGCATTCCTCATTTTTTTTAAACCACCATGATGAACAAAAATAGGTTAATGTTTTTCTCTTTTTCAAATTTGACTTGCTCCCTCTACGTAGAAAATTTTTACAGAGTGAAAGCTGCCCATTTTTTTTCCTTTCACCTAAATTGTTAGCAACAGGCTTTCCACTAGAACTAAAATGGATCTGCTGCCTCTTTACAAACATAATCAGGAATGGCTGCCAACTTGTTTCTTCTGCAGAATGTAACATGGAATAAGCCTGCTGAAAAGTTGGTATACCTGAAGCAGGTTAAACAGATCTCACTTTGGGTGCAAGGAGCATTCACACTCTGGAGGAATCAACAATCCATATATGAAGAAAAGCTGACACTCAAATCATACGTTACCATTTGGATTCTTTTTCTCCTCACTACTGCATAATTTTTGTTTGCGATAAAGGTGCACCACCCCATTATCAGATGGGCCTCAAGATCTGCAAGATATAGGAGTAAATCAGTGATGATTAAACTGCACTGCTGTTGATTGTATGGTACAGTTTTCATATCAAACTACCTATTTTTCAATATCATCCCACCTGCAGTTAAAATACAGAAGGAATCAAGTTCTCTGTCTGACATTCTCTAAATCAATAATGGTTCAACTGTCAAATCTCAATTTGTGTTTTGAAATACTCCCCTTAACTGTCTTTTTAAAATTCTATGTTTAAGTTATTCCTGACTTTGTTCGCCATGTGATGATCATCGTACTTTGTTTGAAGCTTGCCAACTTTCCCTTACTTTGTGCAAGGGTCTCTGTCCTTGACCTCTGCCCTCAGCCTCAGCTTATGCTGCCTGTTTGATCAGTTCTGCTTTGCTACAGGTCCGTCTCATTTTTAAGAACCAAACATCTGTTTTAGAAGATTAGTACCCGGATGCCACTTCAACAAAGTGGACGTCAACTCCTTAGAAGCCATTCTTAACTGAACGCACTCCATGTCAGTAGAAAGCCATTTTATGATCGCAACTTTGTGATGGTCCCTTGTTTGTTTCAGCACTGAGCTCTACCTTCTTCGTACAGCTTGTGTTGTGCTAACTCACAGACTGTTTTCTTAACTGGGACATCTTTTCTCCTGTTTTCCTTATATCCAAATAGTGTTTGCTGGTGCCCAACTAAGATCATCAGGGGCAATGAGATTAGAAATGTGCTATGCAGGTTGTGAAATCAACTTTTTAACCATTTTTGCAACCTCTCTGTCCTTGATTTCTACTATTTACTTGCAGAATTTGTGAATTTTGGATGTCATGACTGTACTGAATGACATGTTGACAGCTGAACCAACAGCGCAAATTAACATCAAGAGTTAGCGCATGTGCACAGGTCATATATGTAGCCACAAATTCCTTTTCACCACAGGGAAAAGGTTACGTCCATTTGTATGAACCTTAACAATTCTAAAAACATGTTAAGCAATCCTTCGTCCTCCACATATGTAGGATTGTTGGGCTGATCTCAAACTGAAACTAAAATGCATTACACACACAGTTTGTGGAAGGAAACTAGAAGATCAGGGTTGGTGAAGTAAAATATCTTCCAATCAAGAATGGCCTTCAGAAAACGTTTGCAAACATGTCAAAAACAGAAACACACATGGTAAAATAGTCAATGAGTGACTCTGATACTTAGTTTCTTGACAAACAATGAAAAAAACGCAATCCTCAACCCATTCATATGTTCTCATCCTCCATTCTGTGATATACATACCCAGATATAAACAAAATAAGGACAGCATATTTCTCTACAGAAAGCAATTAAGAATAAGAATTAGACTGAAAACAATACACAAGAGTTTTCTTATTAAGTTAGCACTTATCATGGCACCATCAATAACATCTGTTATGATTATAACTATTTACACACACTATAAAACGGCATTAATGATTTATAGAAAATAATATCATAAAGGCCAATAGACTGGCATGCTTCTATTCTACTTCTATATCTTAATTTAGAAAGAGCGGGGGTTAGTTACCGCCAAGGACATAGACAAACAAAGTACAGGACAAGACACATTTTGTGTCTTGTCTTGTACTTTGTCTATGTCCTTGGCAGTAACTAACCCCCTCTCTTTCTAAATTTTGCTCCATTTTCCACCCTCAGTCACTCCGTTTTGAAACTTCTACATCTTAGCTCGATCAGCCCGATAGATACAACAAGGAACAAATTACACATGCTAAGGCTCAAGTATGAGGTATAAGAAACTTATCTACAAGTAGACTTTAAATTAATCTTACTCTGTATGCATACATACTTGTTAAGTTCCTGAGATAATGCTACATGCTTGAAGACAGCCGAGAAGTTTATATTATAAGAATCATCAGTTTACAATCTTAAGACGCTAAAGCCATGTAGCTGAATATCGGCAAACTTTTCAACATCTATTTACAGCACCTTTTTTTGCAGAAAGCGCACTGCTTCAAATTTGGAACTTACTAAAACACACACACACACATGCACACGTTTTCTCTGCATGTATTAAGTTTCCCCTAACGACCAATCACACAGTTTTACAGCTAAGCTTTATGACAGCTATGTTCCAGATGCTCTTCCCAAAGCACACATGATATGCGCCCTTTTTCAGATCTTGCAAAAGGATAACAACATACACTAGCATCTTTTCATCCAACACACTACCACCTTTTCCGTTTTTCAGCATGCAACATTATTTCCTTCTCATGCAAAAATGTTCTTCGCATAAAAGGCTAAACTATTAACTTACACTGCAGGTCACACAAAAAAAAAATTCCTGGAAAAGAACATGACATGAAACTGGACAGTACCGTTAAAATTTTAATCTACAGATCCAAAGAAAAATATCAAGACTGATGCAGGAATGTAATAAAATGTACTCAAATGAAAGACTTAAATATCTTAATATCTGAAGGGCCGACGACACCAACACTAAAAAAAAAACCATTTAGTTCTTCTTCATTTCTTTTTATCTGGGGGGACTGAGATATAAACTGAATCTTTCAATTCTCTAACAGAACAAGTAGTTTGAAAGAAAATCATAGTGGGAAACAACAGGACTGACTTGAGAAAAACAAACAAACAAACAAACACACTTGCATGTTAACAGAGTGGCATCGATATGGAATGTGCTTCTTGTTCGATTTAGAGATGCATCTAGCATGATTGTACTTAATCTGGCTTCCCTGTTTAAAAAAAAAAAAAAACAAGAAGAAGAAACAAATCCAAAACATTAATCTATTAAAACTCTTGACAGTGAGATCAAATTGAAAAAAAAAAAAACTTTTTCAATTTGATGAGTAACAAAAATAATAGCATACAAGCACAAGTGCAAGCAGGTGAAGTTACATGTCAACGTAAATGAAAGAGACATCAAAGGCTGCTTAGCCCAGGGTGTCAACAGCCAGCCCCTCCACTAAAGTACCATAACCTTTTTGCTGTTCCCAAACAACCTTTTTGTGACAGTGAACATGCATCATTTCTTTCATTCCATAATAAATCGCCATATCCTCTCCATCAATAATGAACTTTTTTGTTCTTACTCTTCTAAATGAACTTTTGCCTTGATCTATTTTCCTGAACAAAATTAGGTGTTTTTTTCCCCTTGTCGGTTGAAAATGTGATAATCTGAAACAGTTTTTCCTCCTTCAAAATAAAATTAATGATCTGCTTCCTGTGTCACACACACAGTATATCCCCCTTTCCCAACTGTCACATAATCAATGACCTATTCCCTTCCTTATTACCAGAACCCTAATGGCCAGGCCTAACAGCGTCTTCCTCCTTCAAAATAAAATTTAATGATCTGCTTCCTGTGTCACACACATTATATCTCCTTTCCCAAATGACACGTAATCAATGACCTATTCCCTTCCTTATTACCAGAACCCTAATGCTTGCACTACCCATGCCCAACTTCATACCTGCTAACAAAACTCACAGCATGCTTGCACTGACCCTTTCTAAACACCATGCTAGTGGTATGGAGTGAAAGAACAGGCCCAGTAACAAACGACTTACAAAACTGACTGCATCCTCTTGCAGCACGGCGATTCTGGGTGAGGTGGACAGTTTGTAGGTGACGGCGAAACAAGAGTTAGTAAAAATTTGGTATGAAATGAAAATAAACACTGCGAAATTTAGCAACCACTTTGAGATGGAAGATGTACAGCGAGTTCGGCAAGTTCTGATATCGCACCCCTAGCAAGCTCAAGGGCTTTTTCAGGCTCTGCCCTGCAAAACGATTAACAGCTGTTTACATAAAGTATATGTTAATTTCATACAATGATAGCTAATTTATTATCACCCTTGAGGCTGATAAAAATCTATGTCATGCTGACTCTGCCTGGCACTCTTGTTATTTACTGCCCACAGTTTTTTTTTATATTTTTCTATAAATAAATGTACCAGGGCTAAATAAACCTGCTTCAGTCCTCAACCATCCTCCTTCCTTTCGTAAGTTTCCTAGTCTGTCCGACTCTCACATTTTCCATGCTCACTTTGATGCGCTGTTTACAACTGCAACAGACCTTCAGTCTGCGAACGTTCCTTAACATCAGTGTGCAAACAACATTCCCTAGGGCAAACAGGACATGAATCTCTGCATTCAGATACGCTGCTCTCATTCATTCGTCCCACCTCCCCACCCCATCCATATTTTATACTGTTCTATTTACCATATCAGCAGTTAATGGAAAGCTGTCCAAGGGCAGATCACCCTCACCATCTTTTCGTCTGTCCTCAATGGAAGCAAATCACTGGATTGGTGACTTAAAAAAAGTAACTTGACAACCAACATGAAAAAAAAAAACCCTCAACCAAACAAAACTCCATCGGCGAGTGATCCTGCCTGTCTGTGTGTGTTAGGAGTTAAACAGGGTAGGGGAGGGAGGGGGAGGGGCAAGGAGGGACAGGCATGGAAGAGGGTGGTGAGGTATATCCATTGACTGGCCTAGTGGTCGTCATACGGTTACTTTTAGACGTCTTACCTTCAGCTTTTAGAGATTGGATAGTGAGGACGTGTATGACTCTCACAAGCTTTTTCGGATAACATCTCACTCTCCAGTAAAACGGAGCAATCTAAAGGTTG
>LFLW010088730.1:3128-14668 GCA_001262575.1 Conus tribblei | reverse complement strand
TCAGGAAATTTGAGCAACACTCTCAGACACGCATCCATTAAGTGGTTAAACTCGACTGTGTGGTCCCAGTCTTCCCAGCTGAGCCCGTGGCAAACTCATCTCTGGGTAGGAGCCGGTCAGAGCAGAAAAATCCCACATGATTCGGATGGGAATCGAACCCACGACCTCCCAGCCGGGGCACTCTGCAATGTTATCAGTCCATCAATATTTCTGTCTAGTCTACCCATCCATCTCCCTTCTTCAATAGGTCCTGGTGTATTTTTTTAGCACAGCCATTGGATCTTGTTACATAGCTGTACAAACATACTTTTTTTTCCTGACTGATGTCAGTTAATCTTTGTATGGTCCTACGTGCCGATGGTTTGACACACTTGTTAACTGGCGATATGATCAGTATGTCTGAGGGTCCATGTCTCGCATGTATACAGGAAGATGGAATCCACCAGTGCATACAGGAGCTTGTCCTGGTTCATTAAAATGTTCTTGTCCCTCTACACAGGTTTTAACCTGGACAATGCTGCAGTTGGCTTTGCTGCCCTTGAGGGAATTTCTGGTTTGAATCCCTCATTGATAATGATGCCTATCATCACACCTCTTGAAAATGGTACCTCACATTTCTTAGAATTTTCAGAGTTTCTTGACAAGAAATGACAGCAGCACATATCAATTCATTCAAAAACACTTGATATCACACAGACGTACTCAAAGAAATATTTATTACTGACAAATGCAAAATGAACATGTACCTTCAAAATTCAAAAGATTTTTTTTTATCACAATCTCTAAAAAAGCAATAATGCAATCAACAAACCATCTACATATCTTCAAACCAGCTGATTGTACTTTACATTTCTAACGCTAATCCTCAACACTCGCTTTACATCGTATCTTGTCACATGCCACAACCTATGACAGCAAATGAGATTCCAGCATATTGCATCAAGGCTCATCAAGTCTGCCCACAGAATGGACTGCTTTCATGCACAAAATCAGAGCTATCATGAACAGAATATGCACGCATAACGACAAGTAAACTGTGGTTTCTGTTTGCTGAAAGTAGAATAGAAATGCCCCCATATATAAAATACTTCTGAATAAAGTTATTGTCAAACTTTCTGCAAAATCCCACCTTTAGTGAAGTTTCCAACATATGTAATTGGCAAGTAGTTCCAATGCTGGAATCTAAGTGTAAGAGACTAAGGTTTGACCCAAAGCAGCAGCTAGTACGTGAATCATGGAAACCAGAATTTCCACTCCCAGGTCAACTTAATCATGTACAGACCTGCAAGTGTATGTAAATATATACATATATGTGCGATGTACACATCCCAAGTTGTCGGTGTTCACTGGATTTGGGAATAACAAAAACACAGAGAATGCACCGAGCCCTGGTTGGCCTACTGGGTAAGGTCTGTTGTTCCAAGGTCCGGGGTTGATTCCCACTCAAGACATTTTCCATCTGGAGTTAACCACTGTGAAGACTCCATTCCACTTCTAGTCCTTCAGATGAGACTCTAACTGAGGTCCCGTGCATGAATGGATGCACATGGAAACTTGAACCCACATAAAATCCCATTCACCTTTCAGGGACCAGTTGGTTATTGTGTACCTTTGGAAGAGCGACACAAAAATTATACAAATGCACACTGGTATTGTGTCTAGAAACCCTTGGAGTCCTAATGATGAGATTACAAACAGAATGCTGTTATCTTAATAGTGGGATCCAAAACCGTTGCATATATATGCAAAAATCTCACCGGCAGTGAGCCTGAGGATTCTAGTAGAGGAATGCAAAGGACAGATGGGGAGAGAATGCACTTGATACTTGGGAAGGAGAAGGGAGCACATTCTTTGCCCAATGAAATGTGATGATTTCAGAATGAATCTGTTCATGAATACCAATTTCCATGAAAACAAGCAAAATATTTATCACAAAAGCCTGGGACACAACGGAGGGACCCTCCTCTCATCACTTCACAACTGGACCAGACCTTCAGACCTAATTCCCAAATGATCACCGAAACAAGAAAAACCATCCTTGAGTTAATTATATCATTCTGCTAAATACATCACAGCCAGAATAGAAAAGTGCAACAAAGCTGATAGCTTTGTAGAATCAATAAGATTTCAAACATACCTACTGTTTAATTTTTCAACAACAAAAACGTTAAAGGGATTATGGAAAATACAACAACTGGGTGACAAATTTCAATCTCTAACAATAACTGAATCTTCGAACTCAAATGGCACAGCTTAAAGTACTAGCATTATATTCTGACTGTTAACAGTTACAAGATTGTTTCTTCACACACAAAACAGCATTTGTAGTGATACGCTGATTGATAAATGAAACACGTGTCCCCATTTCTTCTTTCATAGTTTCTCTTCTTTTTTCTTTTTTCTTTTTTTTTAACATTTCCACACTTTGTTGAAAATGAAAACAAGTTATCCATGAACCATTCATGAAACATAGCAATGTATAAAAATACTTTACTTTTGAGTATGTCTTTGTTGATTTATGAACACATGAACACACAGAAATTGGGGTGCACATCAGTTCATTCATCTATGTGCCAAGAGAAAACTAACAAGTCTATCAAGCGACTAGCAAACATCAATATTACCATCCAAAACACATTCTTCAGCATAGGATCAGCTTTCAACAGCGGTCAACATGATCACATCTGGACTCGTGCGAGTCTGATCATCTAAGTCACATCACAGACAGTCAAGAGGGAGAGCATCAAAGGATTATCATAGGATTATCAGTTGTTGGTGACAAGTCAGCTCCAAATCAAGTTAGCAATGTTGCCAAGATAAGATCAGGAGTTCCGGACACGATCGCAGATTTCTTTGGTGAATGCAGAGCAGGTAGCATTGCCGCCCAGATCTCCTGTCAAAACCTGGAACAGATACCCATACAATATGGCATAGAAAGTTGGTATCATTCTACATACAAAGCACCATACATTCAGAATAAAATTTATGATCATTCAAACAAAAGTGAATAAAAAATCATAGTGAAAGTCAGTTAAAAAAAAAAAAAGAAGCAAATACTGGACTTAAAAGTAGGCACCTGCCCCATCTCTACATTCAACATATATTAAAATATACACTTGTCTTCTCTTTTCTAACACAACACACATTAAAAGTATGAAGAATCTATGCTGCCATGAGCCTACTCTCACTGAAAGGCTACTGACAGTCAATTTCACACACACACACACACACACATGCACACACACACACACACAAACTTACACATACACTCGCGTATGTGCACGCACAATCATCAATTAAATTTACACACACGCACACAAAATTATCCATACTTCTCAAAGACCAATGCTTTTCTCACATACAGCACTCACAAAAATCTGCCCCATGTGTCCGCTCATAGACAAATAAACAAAATATTAATCTGTGTCAGCTGACTTCCCTTTTCCAACAAAAAGGGCTGCCTCAACAAAATATGTTCATACTTGATGCATCACATCCCCAAGCACGACCGGCACAGAGTGTGTCTTTCTGCATGAGAATGTGTCTTTCATCCTACATCTGAAAACTCCTGTTGAATATAATTTCAACTGCACAGGGGACCTTTTTATTCACCACTGAACCGCACACAAAGATTTAGGCCTGAACACAACTGTTCTGGACTTCCAGGTGGCTTTTCTCATGTAATCACACAACACTCACAACCGAAAGGTAACATTTCACTTGACATCACATCCTCGTGAAAACAATTCCTGGGTGATTTTTATCTTGAAAATAATTTTACAACCATCATTCAACAAAACCTAGGATGATTTTTTATTTTCTCCTGATAAACCCACCTAAGTCACCTAACTCTTGCACATTAGACAGGGTAACTGGCAGCAGACACCTACCTTTCCTTCTCTAATTGTATCCAGGGCAGCCTTCTCAATACGATTTCCATATTCACCAAGCTGCATGTGCCTCAACATCATCACAGCACTAAGGAGCAGGGCAGTGGGGTTGGCTTTGTCCTGTCCCGCTATGTCTGGTGCTGTGCCATGTACCTAAAACACACATCATCTTCAGCCATGGCTTCTACCTTGTGATATACAATCAGCAACCTTACAAACTATACAGTACATTTCATCTTCCAATATAAGCAATCCCTGTATGTGCAACAAGAACAATTAAGTACAGCTCACATCAATAAATTATCATTTTCAAGTGAACAGTGTGCCACACACAAACAGAAATTTAATAACAGTCTATGAAAGTGGAAATATATCAATATAAAAGCAAAACCATTGCCAGTCTCGCTTAAAAAAAATGACCAGTCTGAAAACATGAAGCGTATTATCTGGCAGCTAGCATTGAATGGAAACGCTGAAATCAGATAACATGAACTGTTTGACTTATTCTTGTCTTTAACAGATGCTTTCTATATACTTTTACAGATATATGGCACATGAATCGTATTCTATGAACCTATCCAAATGAAATGCTTACCGACTCAAAGATTGCACCATCTTCTCCGATATTACCACTAGGTGTGACTCCCAAACCACCAATCAAGCCAGCACACAAATCACTGCAAAAAAAAAAAACAAGAAAAAACTTACATATAGTATATTCCTTGAGGAAAATTTAAAAAAACAGGGTAAAAAAAAGAACAAGAGAATTTTACTAATGAATCTCGGCATCTCTCACAGGGAGCATAAGACAGATGGTTATGGCAAGTAAGCAAGCAAACTCGGATAGATTTCTCTCCCAGTTATCTGAACTGTTAACTTGCACAAAAGTGATGTCAGGTATGCACCCTCTCCCTAAATTATCTGAATCTATTGATGTGAAAAATGAAGTGTTACACATATTTTCAATAATAGTAGTTAATTCATCTATGATATGTTAAAATGCTATTTTCAAAACTTCAAGCCCACAGAAAACAAATGGATTAAAGCTTGTGTCAACATAGTTATGTTTACAGTTGCTGTACACAAACTCTTCCTGTTCCTTTTGCATGTGTCTCTGTGTGTGGATGTGTGGGTGTGGTTATAGGTGGGTGGGGATGAATGCCTGTGTTTTAGCACACAAGATGACGTTGAATCTATGTACATTTATCTGCCAAGTGTGAGGGGACAGAAGGTGGAATCAGCCTTTTCTTCAGGCAAACTATCTGCTGATTGTTCCAAATACTGTAACTCTAGACTCATGTACATGTACATGGGAAAACTGAGACAGGTAAATTCAGCCAAAGCTATCAGGTCTTAGGCTTCGCATGACGAGCAGCTTCCTAAGCCCAGGACACAATGTACTCACCTCAAAATGTCACCATACAGGTTTGGCATTACCAGGACATCAAACTGCGTAGGATCCTGAACCATCTGTTTCAACAAAAAACAAAAATACGTTTGTGTACAACCTGACAAAGCACAAAGGGATGGTGAGGGAATCAGGTTTTGGATGAAACCTTTTCACAGCCAACAGCTCAGACTGATCTTTTCTTTTTCAATTCTATGTTCATCCAGCTGATGACACAGAACCCTGTCAGGAGTAACACTGATCAATGTAGGGCTAAACAAAATTATCAGTGTCGAGCATATGTAGTTCCTGCAAACACTACTTTTGCTTGACTCTTTCCATGAAAGGACTCCAACCCCAAGTTTTCTTTTCTCTGATAAAAATGTTAAAATATCTTTTTTGTGAGTGTATTTTGTTTTTGTTTTTCAATTTTGGGAGTGATCTTTCAAACACCAAAATTTGTCATGAAAAATTTGGGTGAGTTGGCGGCTATACTACAATGCATAATTAAAATACTGTCCACTGTCAAATGGACTGGTGGCCTATGAAGCAGAAAGATATCAGCTCCATAGTTAAGAAGCTGGTACAGGAAGTCTCTCTCTCTCTCTCTCTCTCTGCTCTAGACCTCAGAGCGATGGTCTGGATGTCTGTCATATGGATGAAGTCATAAAGCCAGATCTCATGTACTGCATGCACTTGGTGCACAAAAATAAGCCATGATAATACGGAGGAGGTAATGTTGCTTATAGTTCAGCCGACCGCAAAGGGCCATATCAGGACTGTAATGGGGAAATCCGTGGGAAATGCTGAAGAACAATGCAGTGATAGAAAGACAAAAACACGCAGACAGAAAAAAACAAACCTGTCACTGGATATTTCGGAGCTGCCAAGGCAGCAAAAGCAAAGTGTAGCACTTTGACATTTTAAATGTAGTATTCCAAATTTAGGCATAGCACTCTTCTGTGATGTAATAAGTCAGACTCCACAGCACTTTCAGCCCCACTTCTGTTCGCACACAACCGATAGTGAACGAAGAGGATTAATATCTCCATATTTACTATATGGTTCTGATTTGACCTAATTAAAAAAAAAAAAAGGCCTACCATAAAACCAGTATACAAGGCAGCAAAACTGTGATCATCTTCATCAAATTTTCTTTTGCTTTTTCTTCTTCTTACTGAACTTGTAAACAATTGACAAAAAAAAGTCTCCTGTCTAATACCTACACTGGTCGGTTCCATTTAAGCCTCTGCCAAGTCCATGAAGCACACTTATTTTCTTTCTTTTTTTTTTTTCTTTTTTTTTTTCTTTTGCACACCATTTTGTTACAAAGAGTAGCAACACAACATTGTCAACAAAAATATAGCATGTTATGCCAAAAGCCTAGCACTTGGCATCTCTGTATTATGTAAGTAGTAGTATAGATTGCAGCTCTGTAATGTAGTCTCAGACTACAATGGAACTCCTTAACATCTCTTCTTCATCCTCATCTTCTGTGATCAGCATAATAAAAAAAAGTTATGAAACTCTATCAGCATAATAAAAGAAAGTTATCAAAATCTAAGGCCCTTCAGGTCCTGCTCTCTTGAGAGCTCAGCTTGTCTGCATGTCTATGCCCTTGTCAAAGTTGCCAGTGCTGACCACTTCATGGGAACAATCAATGGATGGATGTACTGATACTCTCTGGAGGGGATGCTGGCGCTGGCTCCTGACAAAGCAATTCTTGTCACCAGTATGGAGACTTAGTATGTGGTTTTGTACATATGCTAGATCAGAACAGGCACCACTCAAGTCTGCCGAAGTGAAGTGACTTGGCAGCAGTACAGTGTATCCTCTGGTTCTCATTGTCTCATATATGACTTGACACCGCCTGCTCCCTGTGGATTGCCAGTGTCCTGTCTGCTGTGGGACAAGCCAGGGATGGCCATGGACCAGAAGCAAGAATAAGCGGCAAGGGGAGAGTACCACTGACGTCATTCCATAGTCCATTAAATCTCACATGATGGTGAGAATTTGGCAAAAGCAGCAAAATCGCCACAAACTCAGGCCGACAAATGTTCTTATACCACTGCACCATGTGCAGGAGCTCCCACCGGGTGATAGCACTGATGCAATGACTGCTTTAAATCCCTTTGAAAAGAGCCCTTTGAAAACCCTGCATGCTCAACCCATATGCAGGCACCTAGTTGCCTTCTTCTTATGGTTTACAAGCTGAGTTGTTCTCTGCGATTGATTTCTTGTCAAAACTCTTTTCTGCCTGAAAAGTTTTCAATCAACATAACTATGAACACCAAGCTAACACTTTGGCTGAAATCTTAACTGATTAAGGGAGCTATGTCAAAGAATTTTGAGGCTACATGCCAAAAGACACAGCTGAAAGTGAATGAAGAAAGAGTAATGAAGGATTTTGTCAACAGTTCATGCCATTCATGGTAGACAATTCACTCCAATTAGTCAAACTTGGTGAGATTTTGAATAAGATGAGGAAAACATCATCAATCATGTGTTCAGTACACACAATTCAGACAAGATAAAAGAATGAGTGGGTCAACAGACATTTTACTGATTGCATATGAGTCAAAGTGATCGGTCTTTCTTTTTTTTTTTTTTTAATGAAGCCAATCATCTGCCTACTGAAGATGAAATTAGCAAACACTATATTCTTTGTGCAATTATAAATATGTTTGTAACTAAGTTCAAGAATTGATCCATCCATACTTTATAGTTGAATTCAGCACTCGCTTGGCATTTTTTCTGTTATAATTTCACCCGTTCTTTCTGTTATAATTTCACCTGTTATAATTTCACCTGGTATAATTTCACCATTTAAATTTTGTGTTCAGCAAGGTCATTTTCACTGTCTTACCAATGAACCATCATCACCATCACCAACATCATCACCACCAACCCCATTACATTCCCAATAAATGTTGAACAACATTTACACAAATCAACTTCACACAAATGCACAAACAATCTTGCATGCATCTTGAAAAAAACAACAACTTTTCTTCATAGTTACACTGCACATCATGGTTGGTTTAAAATCTACTTACTATACATGTATTGTAAGCGACACTAAGACTACATGCTGGAAGCTCTGATAAAATTACCTACACCTTACGTATGTGACCTTCGCACAAGGTAAGTGTCTACTTACATTCAAACAGACTGTGTCCAGATAGGATTCTGTGAACCGTATATCCTTGTTTTTGGATGCAACCTCCCGACAGCATTTCAGAAAGAGGCCATCTGACATTCGCCTGGAATTGACAGACAGTCTGAACATGTAGAGGTTAAAAACGTGCTTTAAAATATACAAAACCAAAGCAGGTTGGGGGAGGCTAAACATACAGGCATACATCACAGTTTACAAAACCAAAGCACGTTGGGGGAGGCTAAACATACAGGCATACATCACAGTTTCAGTTTCATGATAATAGCCAAGCTCACCATAATGGCCTATTGAAGGCTGTTTCTGCGTAAAGGGGAAAAAATTCTGTCCACACACACACACACGCCAGAACTACCAACAAAATATTCACATCCATTTTTCACAATCATTCACATTCGTTAGGAGGAAGAAGCTAAGCCACATTTATCAGACCTATCATTATTTCTTCAATCACATGAAAACATGCATTTAATCAGACATACCTCAAGAAACTCAAACGTACAATATCCTAATACATGCTGGTTTTCAGTGCTCCCAGTAATATACAACAGGGGGTCTATTACACACTGATTTCAGATCTGACACATAGAGTTTAAACATGAGGGTCATCATGATGCACATATTTCAAATGCACCAGTGCAGCTCATGCTGGTTTTCAGTGCTCCCAATAATATAGAACAGGGGATCGATTACACACAGATTTCAGATCTGACATACAGAGTTAAACATGAGGGTCATCATGATGCACATATTTCAAATGCGTCGGCTCAATCAACAGGTTTCTCAGTTTTCAAACTGACTGGCACAAGACTGAAAAAATGAAAAACTTTTCACATATTGCTTGCCGATTGGTTTTCATGGACTTGTGGCATGCTTGCATTGCACTTAGAATTCACTTCCCCTCGCTTTTACAACCTTTCATTTCAAGTATTCTTGCCAAACGAATAACTGGGTATGTCAATGCTGGCTTTGGTTGCAAGCATGTAGGCTATTAACATGAAAATCAGAGAATCATTTTTGAAAAACTGGTGTGTGCAAGCACTATCAGAAAAAAAAAATTATCAGCAAAGTAAGGTATAGGGATTTAGTGAAACATGAATCGATGTGATGATCTATAAGGAAGGTCCGATCTACTTGGTGACTACCTGGAAATAATTCCTAAAATGAAGCGATTGCCGTGAAATAAATGACAAGTCCCTTCTTTTAGTAAAACATTTTCGTTGCTCATTATCCTTTAAACCCCACCCCCTACCCCACTTCTTTTTCCAAATGCTGGAAATCTTGCAGCTTAGTTTCAATAAAACAAGGTTTCATCATCACTGAAGTTCAGTCAGTCTTCTATTGCTCAGAGAAACCCAGATCTGTCTCTACCGTCCTTGCAACTGTTTGTGACACTGTCAAAGCCAACATCTCCTGTATTTCTGTAATAGGCAGTGCACCATGTGAAGTTAAACTAGTATTATTTCCTATTTACTTGGTCTTTATTTTATAATTTCTCTGTTCCTTTATGTTTACCTTTCTTTTAACTAAGTGTCGATGCCAGCGCAAAGTCTGTTACATATTAATTCAGTTTCTTTTCTTTCTTTTTCTTTTTTTCTTAACCAGGTTACCAGTTTTCTGGGATAATCTCTTCTTTTACCTACATATGCGATGTGTGTCAAGAATATTAATTCTTTCATTGTTTTAACATTTTTTGTGTTTACATGGCCAGTAGATTCACTGCGCACAACAATACGTGACCAGTGGATTCACTGGGCACTACAAGGTACACACTAATACTAGTTGATGACAATGGGTGGCTATCAGTAAACTGTGCAGTGTGAAAGGATGGACACTAATTGGTGTCGCAAGCACCACAGCAAGTGATATCATTTTGAGTGGCTTTATTCACTTGTCATATATTATTCAATCATGATTATGAAGTACACCCACACACACAAAAAGATAATAAAAACGCACATTACAACACACTGATTTGAGTCAATATGGACAACAACAAAAAAAATGACTGAATATGCCTCTTTGCACTTGACCCCCAGTTTTCCAATTTGACCCCCAGTTTTGGAGAAGAAGGTCATTTTGAGTCTCTCTTTATAATCTTAGACAAAACACTGGTTTTGTAATCAGTGAACCATTGTCATATTGATGAAAATCAAAGCGAATACTAGTTTTGAAATTAGAGAAGCACTTTCACATTGAAAAAAAGATAATTCTGATTATTAGTATGTCTATAATGTTCAACAGATCTTTTGGCATCATCAAAGAACTTAGTAACTGATAAGTCTTCTTTAATTTACAGTGACTACCAAGCACACAAAAATCTCACATGATGTTGGCTTTGTGGACGGCTGTGACAGTGCTTCTGTTGTTGTCACGGGCATACTGAAAGGCATACTCTGCCACCCGACGTGAAGCGTTCTCTGTGATCAGCTTAATGCTCTGAACAACGCCATCCACTATCTGAAAAATAACTCATGCATTAATACAAAGAACAATAAACCAAAAGCTCTGAGCTACTACTTTAGCAAAAACACATGTCTTTATCTAAAACACAGAGTGTACTGCATTTAAACCATCTCAACAATCTGAACCACAAATGGGTCTGTGCACATATGCAATACATCACCCGCAACACAACAGATGTGACTTTATCCATACTAAAGTAAGGAAGTTGGCAGATAGTTAAACCAATGTTTTTAGCTCAAGGAACTCACTTGTGAACACTGTCTTTAATCTGACCTTTCAAGTTTGAAATTTCTAAGCTCCGGTAAGTCTCCAAAGCTGGCTGGGATATGTACAACAATTATTTTGCATCATTTTGTGCAAACCAATATATGACTTCAACATAATCCTTTGAATAACTGTATGCTGGTACCCAACCACAAGTCAATTTTCATTTACATCAAAATGGAAATTAAAGAACTAGTCTGACAAAACTTCTCCTTTACCATTACTTTCACTTTCAATGTCACAGACTTTCTGCTCCCACAGAGTCCAAACAAAGATACCAATACTGAAAAGTGTATGTTAGAAATGGTCTAATATAAACAGGGAGCTTCTAGACCCCTCATTGGAATCTCCAAGAAAA
>LFLW010088302.1:2851-16149 GCA_001262575.1 Conus tribblei | reverse complement strand
AAAAAAAAAAAAAAAAAAAAAAAAAATTGCAGGTAAATTTTTTGAGAGATTAAAGAGTTGACATAAGAGTTGATGAGGATGGGGTGGTTGGAGAAGGGGGTGGGTGGAGTTAGAGCTCACGTTCAGATTTCTTGGGCAGGACAGGGAAGAGTATGTAGGTGTGAGGCACTGGAACATGCCACATCTTCATCAGGTACCATGACAGTCAGGCCTGTATGAAGTCTGTTGTAAACTGGATAATGATCAGCAGATTAAGGGTTGCCTCTTAAGTGTCAAGTGCCATCAAATACACATGGAGTTTTGAATAAAAACCATAAGATGGAGTTTTGAATAAAAACCCATAAGAAAAGTGGTGACACTTTATCAGACATATTCGATTGACAGGTTTCACAAGGTGTTAGCCTTTGATCAGAGACATGTTTTATGGGTACAGTATGTTTTCTGCACATCAACAGTGAGAAGAGAATTAAAGACAGATTGTGAGAGGGAGACAAAACAGAAACAGGGGGGAAAAAGATAGTGGGAGGAGATGTAACTGGCATCATGAGTGCTCATGCTCTCAAGGTAAAGGCTCCGTATTGCCAGAATATGGACATTAAGATCAATGTGACTTGCCCTGCATGGTTCATGTTTGTGGTTGTTTAACCCAATCAGATGACTTGGAATTGATTCGTCCGTTTTGCCTTTCTTCTGCTCTAACAGCAGACATCTTTTTTTTTTAAGCAGTCTAAATGAGTATGTACAGAGCAAATGTCCATCTGTCCAGTAAATCAGAGGTAACAATTTTTGAGGGGTTGAAATGAAAGTTGTGTGCCTGTGGAACTGAGCATGGTCTAAGTTCCGTATTTGGGTGTATTTATGGATTGAAATTATTTCCAGAAAACAGTGCAAAAAACACACATGCACACACACACACACACACACGTGTCTACTATCATCTTGCGATGAAAAGACATTAAATAAACCACTGAACTGAACACACACACACATGCACACACACCAGATTTATTACTGCCTAGTTTTTCTGTATCAGTGTCTTAAATTGTGAATGATTGTGAAAGTAGTGTTCACTTATAATATACTCCATAAAGTTTTCAGTGAATTATTTATAGCATGAACAGGATTGCCCTTGATGCTGTTGTGTGTTTTTAAGTCCAGTCAATTTGACTTTTTATTGTCTGTTATTATCAGAGTTCACATTGTACTTGGTATATGTCATTCTTTGTGTGTGGGCGCAAGCAAGCGCACATACATACAGGTGCCTGCATTCGTTATGTGTTTTGCAGAGACTGAGTGAAGTTCTTGGGCCATCTCTCATCATCAGTGTTTTTTTCCCCCCCCTACATTTCCTGTTCATTGTACCTCATGAGTAATTTTCTGTTCTGCAGCCCTGCAGATATATATATCTGGCATTTTATCGTGAGACAGGCATGCAGTATTTGCCACCAGGTGTTGTCTATGATCGCTATAATGCCCCTTTCATGTGTTACAATGTTGATTGCTCGAAGGGGGAAAGTGGGAGAGGTTTTAGGGAGGTCAGTGGATTAGAGGGAGAGGGAAGGACTTTTGTAGTGCGCAAAAGAATTGAAAATTGGAAGCGAATGTTTCAAAAACGAACGTAACAAGAGAGAAAAAAGAAATTAAACACCAGGGCCCTGAAACAAGATCAGAGTAATTGATTTAAGAAAACAAAACAAAACAAAACAAATATATATAAAACTATTTTTCTAAAATATGTGTATATAAGCCAGTGATACATGAAAGAGTTCAGCTTATAATTGATGCAGGGATTGAATTGCAATGGAAGGGGAGTTGCAGGAAAGGCCAAGGGTGATGCGTGTTTTGTACCAGTGGTGTGATGTCCTGATGACCAAGATTCTGCCTGCAGGAGCGAGAGCAGATGGCCAAACTGCGCAAGCACTTGGAGGAGGAAATGGACTACCACAAAGACCAGATTGAAGAGCACAAGGTTTCTTTTTGTCATTTTAGCTGCGCTCATTCTTCCTTCATGTGCCTGTACTTGCCCTACCGTCCAATTATGCTTGCCTGGCTTGGTGATGTCTTGTCTTCAGCCACATTAATCCACGTTGTACTTCTTTTGGCACTCCCTGGTTTAGCTGCAGCATGCCTAGGTCACTTTTTGTGTGTGTCTGATACTAACTGATGTCTTTTTCTTTTTGTTTTCATGACTACTTCGGTCGGTTCCAGTTCTTGATGATGTGGGCTGGTGTCAAGCTGAGTGGTCAATGGTTTTGATGTTGGAGACTTGGTGTTTTGTTGCTAGTAATATGTGCGCGTGTGCATGTAGGGCGGTATGTTGTTGTGTGTGTGTGTGTGTTTTTTTTTAAAGTTTGTATCTTCATTTGTCTCCTAGATTTTCATCCTTTTGTATCTTTTTTTTTTCCTCACCTAGATTTTCATCCCTTTTCTGCTTGTGTGTGTTTTTCTTTGGTAACATCTTGCAGCAAGAAGATGACCGACAGCGTTTAACTCAACATGTAGAGGATATAGTGGCTTACCATCAGAGATCCATCCGTGAGCACCAGGTCAGCCTTCAGGCTGCTGGACCTGCGCTTGTCTGCCGTCGTTACCTTGGATTTTGTTCCTTTGTTTTATTATTCCTTTGTTTTGGTCAGATGTTGACAATTTTTGTTCTTCTTTTGTTCTTTTTTTTCTGTTTTTTTGATGATTGTTTAGACTGCCATTCAGCTGGCGCGTATAAAAGACCATTTCGAAGAGGAGGTAGGACACCACGAGAAAGCCATTCGTGAGCATGAGGTAATTAAACTGACTGCTGTCGAGGAAGGATATCAGTTTGGAAAGATGATGATGAGAGGAGAATTAAGTGGGGCAAGTAGCTGGAATCCCTTTATGGTGATGAGTGCATTGGTTGATAGATTTTATTGATCAGTTTCATATTGATAGGCAAATATCAAGTTAACCTGTTGACTGGTCCCAAGCAAATGTCAAATTAACCTGTAAACTGCTGTGAGCTGTTGCCCTTTGGTATTGTAGTATTCCAGAGTAGAAACTCAGTTTGTATACAACCTCAGCTGTAAGAACAGCTCACATGACACACAAAAAAACAGGCCTGTCAGCTGGTTGTCTAAACAGAACACAGATGAAAACCATATAATTTCCTCAATTTTGCATGTGAAAAGTCCTTGGATTGAAGAAAAAAAGCCTTGGGCATGTCCCCCAGGTGGTCATTTAGGTGGTTGTCCACCTATCAACCCTCCTCTTCTCATGCAAAATCGACATAAATGCCTGTTAACCAAGTCGGACAACGATCAACATACTTGGCTCAGCCCGCCCCATCCCCCTCCAAAATCCGTGAGAACCATTCCCATTGCATGTGTGTACCTGAGAGGAGCTGGGATAGATGAACTTTGGCTGGTAGCCAAACGCTTGGCCAAGGCTGACGTGAGGGATAGTGGTTCTCCATCACTGACAAGATCCAGCCACTCTGCAGTTGGATCTCATAAGTCATGCATAATTGAAATAAATGCAAACAGATACCGAAACAGATTCAGACAGTTCGCTGGTGATGCAGTCAAGGGTTTAACAAGTTTTATGTTAGTGAAAGTGGAAGATTGAAATCCATCACCTGGTGCAAAATAACGATTCAGAACAGGTGGCATGATTGAGGACAGTTTTGTACCTGTCATTCTTAAGGTAATTTCAGAATGTGGTCACTTTATGTAGGTCTATGGAGTGATTTTCTTTTGACAGCAAGGTGTTTTGTCATTGAACTTGCGTGTTTTGGAGGAAACAGACACACTAACAGTTGGACAGTAAATTACATTGAAAAAACAACCAGTTGGGAAGACAGTTGAGGTTGAATTCCAGTAACTATTGTTTGGATCTACTCTTGAGCAATCTGTTTAATGACATGCATTCTGTTGCAGGTTAGACTGGTTACACTTGCAACCATGACTCTTCTCCCTTCCACATGCAACAATAATGCAAACCAAACATACTGTGCAGACACAGATACACATGTTACGTGAATTAAAAGTAATGACATTTAAAAAAAAAAAGTGCACATAGTTATGGTTGTGCATGTGCTCGACAGCATTTATCTGCGTTGCAGATTAATTGCCCTCAATGTTTTGTTTTTAAGAGCTTCAAACGGGCGAAATATTGTGCACTAAATAAGACACATGTTCATCCGAGTATGTGTAAAGGTATCACTGAAAGGCCAGTTTCAAGATAGCAGTTCCTTGAAAACCACTGGTTCCGTTTGGCTTGGAATGATTGATTTAGAATTTTGGAAGGAAAACGGGTGTTTTGTTAACATTTTATTTTATTCTGCATTATTTTATTTTGACATTGGTTTAAAGGTTCAAAGCCTTATTTAAGAACGGAGCAAACAAGACACAGTCATTTCAGGAGTGACTAAAATGTTTCCAGCCTTCATTGTCTTCTTCCCCCATGTTAGAGTAATCTTGCTCCGTAACTCTTCAAATGAACGCTGCAGGTGTAGCATTTCAGCCGTTGATTAAACAAGAACCTCGCTTCCCATGTTTTACTGCAGTTCATGCCTGTGTCCGTAGACATACTGACAGAGAGAGGCAGAGTGACAGATGGCGGCAGTAGAAGATTCAACACAGTATGATGAGAGAATGAGAATGACTTGATTGCTTGATGGTACTGTGCAGTGCAAGGCAGTGAAGGAATGTCGGCTTTTAAGAACTGGACTGTTGACTTCCTTTTATAATGTTTAATGGACATCCGTGGTTTGTTTTTTTCCTTCTCTTTCATTGGTTGTTGCAGTTCATCCTATTTTATGCTCAAATGTTTACCGGCATTGTATGGGACTTAAAACCTTGTTCTGTTTATACTTCTTTGGCATGATTAACTTGTATGCATGGATTCTTTTGTTCTTTCATTTTATATTTATGATTTTTGTTCTAATATTGACATCGTTTTGTACTGTTTTTTTAAATTTTTGTATCCAGCTTTGTCTTAAAGTAGCCAGGAGATTGTTTCAAGTTCCAAATCAGTATGTGTGTTTGATTGTGTGATTATTAAAGCAGTCTTCATTCTGAAATCGAAACAAAAATTGGAGGAAGAGGGAGAGGGACACTGGTGAAGAGATTCAGATTGAATTGGAAGCGTTTCCTTCTTGCGATAAAAAAAAATGGGACGTAGAAATCATCTCATTCCGCATCAGCGCTGCAAAGTCATCTGACTTTTTGTTTATATTACACGACAAACATATCAGTTTAATGAGTAGGCCATTTGCTTCTATAACATGACAAAAAAATCAGTTTAATAAGTGAGCCGTGTCTGCTTGGATCACTGTGAGCCTCTGACAGGAGAGAAAGTGGGGGGGAAGGGGATGAGAACCGGGGACAGAAAAAACTGGAAGAAGTGGGGAGAGAAGGAAGGAAGAGGAAAGAACTGACCTTATCAGAAGTTACGTTGGCGGCACAGGATTAGGGAAATGATAATCAAATTTGTGACTGTGACAAATGCTAAGAGAAATGTTGAAAATAAGTACTCTAGTTGTAGTGTATGGTGAAGAATTGTATTGAAATTCATTGTGCCCCAACATCTGTTAACTTGTACTGATTTTTTTCTCTGGGGCTTAGGCTAGAAGCATACTGTCTGTCACTAACTCTCGTTGTAACAAAGTCTATTGTTTAACAAGTTATATCCAAGTCATTTTGTCACTCCTCTCAACTTTGAATAGAAGATCTTTGGACAGTATTGTACAAACATTCTGCATGTATGATTTCCAAATTAGTCTTGCACATGTGTGTGTGTGCTGTCCTTGTATATATGCGTTTGTGTGTGGAAAGGAATGTGTTTAGTATTGTAGATTGTGTGTGTGTGTGTGAACAGTATTCAGCACTCACACATTCTATTGGCTTGTAGTGATGCATACTATGAAGCCAAATGATACTGGAAGTTTTACATATTTCTTTAATTTGTAATTCTGTATTAGTCTTCAAGTATTTCAGTGAAGCTTTCATTGGCAGTTCTTTTGCATCTAATATTTGCTGCTATTGCAGATTGTGAATTAGCATCATTATCATTGATTTAGATTCAGTTTGCCACTATTTTTTGCCTTTAGTCTGTAGTTAGGCAAGGAAAATTGGAAGATGACTGAGCCGGCTTAATTAAAGGTAAGTAGTGACTGATGATTGATTGCTATACAATTGTGCCACTAAAAAACGTTTTACAATTGTAGTCGTAGAGAACTTGGTGTTTTCATTCAAAACTGAAAAGTTAGTTTTTAAAACTTAGATTTTGTTGAGGATCGTTGGAATGAACACTTCTGGTGGAGTAATGCTCCCTGTGACTTGTGGCTTGTGGGCGCTCAGCAAGAAACGCTGCTGCACTGTTCCTGATCAGTCTAGGGAAAGAAGCCAGCGTCTGCACCCGCTTCTGTGTATGCATCTTCAAAGTAGTAGTACTGAATTAATGTTTTCAAAATAGGTTGGTTCATTTTTCCAATGTAAGAATAGCAAACGGATGAACTAAAACACAGATGTATTTGAATTTTCAGTGGCAAAGATAGACAGACAGGCTTATGTGTTATTATGTAGTCGGCAAACAATTCCTGTAAAAAAAAAGTAGTTTTGCTGATGCGATGAAGGGTTAACTTATGTTTAGCCTCTGTTTATCAAGGAACCATGAATCGCTGGGTAATTCAGAGACAAGGAAAGTTTAGTGTTATAGATAAATTGTAGTATTCTAGCTGGGTGCCCTTATAATGCGCCTGACCAAAATTGAGCCAGTATGAGGAAAGCAGCCCCAATCTTCAAACTCAGTTGTCAGAACTTCTGTCTGGGAAGGTGTCACAGCCAGTTGCTCTCACAGGGTTAACCAAAAAATTTCATTGGTATTCATTTACCTCTTTCAGTGGCTAAAAAGTGGAAGTGGCATACCTCTCATTCCAATTACTGTAAATTTGCCATATCTTCTATGATATGTTTCTTTTCCTCTTTCTGGTTTTTTTTTTCATGGACATAAATGCCACACAGCTAAATTGAAATTAACTGAGCCCGTCTCGCTGATATAAGCAGACAGAATGGTCCAGGAGATCGGAGCCCACAACTGTGAATTTAGGCCAGCTTGATTTTATGAGGTGAGATTTCTTAAAATGAAAACCAAGCATTCATCTATTGAAATTGAGATTGAAATGTTGTTCAAGTTTGGAAGATGTTGCTTTTCTCTCATGCTTGATTGACAATTGTAAATCAAATCCAAGTCCACATGCTTTCCGGTTGACAGTCAGTTGGTTCAATGAAAAAACAAATCCTCGCACTTCTTGTGTGCTACAGATGGGTTACATATGTTATCACCACCAGAAGTGCTTATTGTGATTCATAATTAAGCGGCACAAATCTTTCAGTATATCAAGGTAATCTTATTTAATTGACAATATTGTACACAAGCACACACATGAACACAGAGAGATAATTATGAGTATCTTTTCCTGAGTTGAAATGAAAAGCATGCTTGTGTATTTTCAACGCTGTTGACAAATTGGATGGAGATTGTTACATCTTGATGCAATCATATTTGAATATTATATGTTATCAATTAAAAAAAAAAAAGTCTGCAAAACCTTAGCTGCATTATCACATTAGTGTCAAAACTTGTGCTTATTAATAATGGATATCCGCTGAAACAATAAGTATTGGGAAGCTATGTTAACCAATACCAAATGTGACTTTTGACTACACACTCCCATCAGTCTCGACTCATAAGTTTTCGTAGCCTTTGTTGTGTGTTTTCACTGTATCTATCCCTTTCAAAATGATGCTTTTCCCACAAACCAAACTGTTCAGAGTCCTCAAGACTTCATACCTTAACTGACAGTGCGAGTCACCCATGAACTGTACTCAGTGTGCTGCTGTATCTGATTGCTCCCTTTAAAACATGGGTCTCCGACTTCACTGGAAGTTTATGGTTAAACTGAGGCAACTGATCATTTGTTTCTCTTTTGATGCAAATTTATACAAAAAATATTGGCTTGCAGACAGGTGATTTAGTTTTTAACATATACCTTAAACTTCAGTAGGTAGTTTTTAACATTTTTTAATCATACAATCACTTTATATCCTTGGGTTTTGGGCGATCCAGGAAACATGAAAAAGGTTAAAGCAAAATGTTAGTTAGCATTGTATATGTTGTAGCATAAGCACTTTTTTCCTTCAGCAGATTTAATATAAAGGAGACGTTATATTACTTCTTATTGAAGATAATTACAAGAGATCATGTGAGACTGATACAAATGATGACGGTAATGGTATTGATGTTGATAACAAGAACAGTATTCAGCTATCTTGCACAGATCCTAGAAAACTGTTGGTAATTTGTGAACGGACAGTGAAGGTATAGCATAATAACTGACAGCAAGATGAAAGTCATCATCTTCAGCTGCAAGACAAGATGGATCTGCAATAAGCCACACACTTTTAGCTGTGTGTTTTCATGCATACATTCAAACCGGCACCTAATGTTCCATGTCTTATAATCCACCACTTCAAATGAATGTAGAGACAAGCTGTTATTGCAGTACACATGTATCGATATCCATGGCGCTGTAGCTGGTCAAAGTGATGTTTCACCCAGTGTTGTTTCCTTGCAGGAAGCCATAGAACGACACAAGAAGAAGATCCAGAAACTCCACTACCAGGAGAAGGACATTAAAGAGCGTGACTAGAGATGCTGGCCATCGCCTGTAACTGGCCAAGTGCCACTGTTCTCCGCCTTTAACATCTCTTAGAAGTTCTAGTGTGTGCTGGTTTTTGTGCTTATGTTTGGTGACTCTGTGGGTATACATATATATATATATATATATGTTTATGCAGATAGGTGCAGCTGTAAGATTTTTGTTCCCAGATCAGATTTGAGGGCAAAATTACTGTCAGCCATAGGCTGTCCATTAATTTTTTTTTTTCTTTTTGTAAAATTTAAGCTTGAGCCAGCGTTATTGAAATAAACTTTAGGGAATGCTTTACTTAATTCCATTTGCATATATTTCTGAGTTGAAAATGAACAGGTTAGAAATAATAACAATTCATTCTACAGTTGTTGTTTTTTTCAAAGTAGAGAACTGCATACAGATTCAGATGTTTGATTCTGAGACACTTCAGGGGCTGAGGAAAAAAATCGAGAATTTAGTATGCAACTGATGTTTTGCTGTTTGCAGGCCAAAGTGAGGAAGTATAGAGAGGAATTGATGTCAGTGTGTGTGTGGTGTCTGAAAGAAAGACACAATGTGATGTTGATGATTGTTGGGTGCATCTACTTTTGTTGAAGTACATTACTTTCTATGAATTTATGCTTTTCTTTTTTTCTAGAAAAGTTATTTAGATTTTTTTTTTTTTGAAGACTGGCTGAGCATGTATTCTTTGTCAACAAGTTTAGGTAACATTTAAATAACTCTGTCAGTTATCTGTCTTGGACATTTTTGTTATATCATACATTAAAAGAATGACATTAAATCAAGATTTCAGAAATAAGGCGATTTGTTGATCTTGTAATAGCTTGTCCTGTTGTGGAGTTCTCTGTGTGTGTGTGTGTGTGTTGGTACATGCATGCTTACAATTTACATTTCCTCAGGAAACAAATCAGTTTTCAGTGAGGAAGACAAGAGAAGTTAAGCCTGAAGACAAACAGTGGTAGAGGTTAGAAAACAAGACTCGGTGTATAAAATGAGTGTGGTAAAAATACGGCAAGTACGAGATGGGAGGCAGAAGGCCTGGGCGGTGTGACTGCTGATATGAAGAAAATTCTGGTTACTTCTTACCAATGTGATGACACGAGAATAAAATTCTGTTCAACTCTGCAAACCTACGGTGTTGTATAATTCGTATTTGTAACTGTGAAGACCACAGGGGAAATTGGCCAGTTTAGAAAACATGAATCGCATTGATTTTGTGTATGCTTACATCTCTACAATGTACATTTTAAAACATAGCTTACAGTGGAGGCCACTTGCTCAACCAAGTCGTGTTGATTATAGCACCGACAGCCATAGCAGAGAGTGCAAGAATTTCAAGGTTAAAGTCCCAGTCCAACTCTCCTCAACCTAAGGTTACACTTGAATGGCCTTGGCATCTTATGGTTCCTTTTTTTCTGTTTTAACTGCACATAAAGGCACTCATTTCTTTTATTTCAGGTTCTTAATATGCTCCTTGGAACTTTATTTAAACATTTGGCAGAAAATTTCCTTGAAAACGGAAGGAAATCCATAGATTTAGCTGGTCACCACTGCCTGTAAAGAAGAATATTGCAATTTTTTTTTTTCTTGAGGAGGGCAGGTTGAGTGAGATTACAAAAAAAAAAAGGGAAGTTTGGCTCCGATATCTGTCAAATGTTTCTGCTAGAAACATTAGATAACCTCGGAATCAACTAAGGGCAGTAGCTGGTAAATTTACAGAAATTATGAAGTTTTGCTTAGTAGTTTTGAAAAATGACGTTATTCTTTCATTGTTTCAAAGGCCTGCTCTGAGTTTGAAGACTTTCCAATCCTATCCCAACAAATGTCTACCTCCCAAGCTGCTATGGTAGTGTTCTCTGCACACTATACAAACACACAGGATCTCAGCATAATGCTGCTCATAAGGGTTACATGCCTGACGCCTGTAATGAAATATAAACAGGAAGCAAGTAAAATGATGTCTCCATTCTCTGTAAGAATCAAGCATGAGATAAGGATGCAAAAATCTTACCATCTGCAATGATGAAGTGACACTGTTGCACCCTTGAGTGATGGAAAAGATGGAAATGGGTGTGCTTATACAGGCAACAATTACAAGTAAGAAGTGCATTTAAGTCTTGGAAAACGGCCTGAAAAAGTGATCACAGGACGTAACTGTATACATACCAGTTTAACTGGGTCTTGGTGTGATATGTAACTTGTGCATGCCTGTGTGGTCCAGTGTTTGCATGTGCATGTGCGAACTACTGTGAAGTGTTGAGGAGGGAGGGGGGAACAAAACAAACGCACATACACTTCACTGTAAAGCTAAAAGTTGAATTGGATTTTAAAAACCACTCTACGCACACACTTGTACACACACACACTCGTAAACACAGTTACATGGATGGGAGCCATTCTGTCTGGTCAAAATATGTTTATTCACTGGAGTTGATCCATGTAAGTCCTACCCACAAGTGTACATCGGTATTTCCAGCAGCTCTGCTTGTGCCAGTCTTGAAAAAAGGTGAACTCTTGTCATAAATGAAAAGGACAAATGAATTGCACAACAGACCTTACTTGGACCTCTGACCTTTTCTCCTGTTGCAATCTCGTCGTCATGCCTCTTCAGTGACATTATATTCATGCTGCTCATCTGACCCGCCTGAACACAGCTACACTTTGGGGCATCCTGTTGCAGTCCCAGCATCAGGGCAGAGTGTGCTATCAACCATTGGGTCATCATCAGGCAACCAGCTAGAGGACATGCAAACCTGCTGCCAAGGAACTTTGGTGGTGGTCCCTACTGTCTGGTCTTTTCTTTCTTTTTCTTTCTGCGTACGCAGGCTGATACTCCTGCGGACACTGCCTCTATAGAGAGACCGTGGAGTTTTGTGTGTTTGACCGTTATTTAATCCCCCCATTAAGGCAGCCATACTCCATCTTCAGGGAAGGTGCATGCTATGTGTAACGTGTCATCCATACCAACGGCCGAACTGGCCTTCTCTTCCGAAAGTTGGTGATGGGATTTGACGTGTGTGCAATATGTGCGTGCGTTCACACACGGGACCTTGGTTTATAGTCTTGTTCGAAGGACTGTATGGGGAACAGAGTCTGAACCAATGTTAACTCTGAGGGAAAAATCCCCCTGTACTGAAATTCGAACCCGCAAACCCAGGATCACGAGTCCTGCGCTCTACCAACTGAGCTATTCCAACCCCCTCTGTCTGGTCTGACATCAGGTGTGACACCACCCACTAAGCTCCCTTTTTATGACAATAGCTTGGGTGGTGGAAACAGGAAGAGGGCCCTCCTCCAGAAGGCCTCCAACACATTTACTCAACTACAGTCCCCATGGCCTAGTTAACACTGAGGTCGCCGTAATAGCAAGACATGAAGGGCCGCAGAATTTGAGATTTTGGTGCATGATACATGAGGTTGAAGGTGATGTTTCACAGCAACTTGAATAAATACTGTTGTTATTGAAAATGATCATTTTTACACACTCCTCTCAGCGGCACCACCCATTTACTTTTTTCTCCATTAATTCGTTTCTTATAATCCACATGTCTTAGTTAAAGGCAATTCTAAATTCATGAAGCAAAATAAGTAATCTGCTGACTTTGCAAAAACAGGTGATTTGATTCTCGATTCAATTCAATGTCTTTTAACTGAGGTATGGACCACACAGATCATGCGTGGTTCTGTCTTTACTGCGGTGCAGACTTCATGTAAGGATTGTTTATAAGCATGATTACAGAAGTTGCTGTTTTAAATGCAAAGTGGAGATTCCTTCTGAACAAATGATGTACATACACAAATCTTACTGACTTTTAACTTGTTGGTGACTCGCTAAAATGACATCTTTACACAACATTCAAATGGCGCACATACACAAATCCTAATGAATTTCAACTCGGTCTCATTTGTGACTCAATAAAAAGACATCTTTATATCACAGAACATTTTGGCCATACTCTGAAATTCAGCAGACTTACGTAGTATGAGTCATGACTAAAGCATAAAATCTACACCATTAACTTTGAAAAATGTTCAAAACATGCTTTTCTCAGTGCTTTGTATTCAAAAAAGAAAAACTGTGAAAGTATGCATGTTTATCCTAAAATGTACTTGACATCAGCAAGCGCATTGTGATTTTCCATCAAAGTGAGATTCTCTTTTTCAAATAAGCACATTCAATGTTCGATCTTTCACCATCCAGAAAGTTCAAGTGCCTCTCAAACGAGGACTGCCTTTTTTCTGACATCTTATTTGAGGAAAAAGCAGCCTCTCCAACCAACAACACTGTATAAAAAAAACCCCAACCAACCCTTTTCAGTCTACAGGAAAGTGCGTCAAGTTAAACGGTCATGTTAATAGCCAGTGTAGTGTCCCTTCAATAAAAACTTGCATGTTTATAAAGAAAAAATTCCCATCCTGGTCAAATTACAAATGGCATATCATAGTGTGCTGCCTGGGCCCTATGAGCCAGCTAGAAACAACTACAGATTTAGACAAATGGCCTAGAATTGAAAGCATTAACTTTCAAGGTTGTAGACGACTCGTACCAATAAAAACCAAATCTGCTGAATATCTTTATATGTTTAACAAAATAGAAACACATGCACACACA